>VMKM01001677.1:0-120342 GCA_008360985.2 Macquaria ambigua | reverse complement strand
TGTGTGTGTGTGTGTGTGTGTGCGTGAGGATGTGTATGCGGTAGTTGCCTTGGCATCTTAGCCTTGACTGACAGATCCTTAGAGATTGTTACAAATCTGTTGACCTTTGACCTCCCCACTGAGTTGTAAAAACCACACTCCATTTCCCTTAAGACTTTAACAGCCTGCACAAGTGGCATGTGCGTATGTGTGTATGTGCATGTGTGTTTGCCTCTGTCTACGTGTGCGTGTGTGTGTGTGCGTGTGTGTGTGTGCGTGTGTGTGTGTGTGTGTGTGCGGTGTAACCCTGAGGTTAAAGAGTAATCTGCAGCCAATTAAGCGCTTCACTAGGAGGGCCCTGCTTCCATGAATGAGAGGAATGCTCCACAAGCTTAAGAGGGAGGGACTTGACTCAGTGCTTTGGAAGCAGTATATGTGCATGAGTGTGTGAGCACGTGCTCGCGCGTGTGTGTGTGTGGTAGCTGGGTGTCATGGTTAAGACGTTTACAGTGCAGGTTTGTGAGCTGGTAACAATTAGGTGTCAGGGAGCTAATGTAAGCATTTAAAAGTTCACCACATACAGAAGACTGGTATTGAACTGGGTAGAGAGCTTGAAAGTAGCAGGCCTGACCTAAAATTTACCACCTACTGAGCCAATCACAGACTCTCAAACCTCTAAAGAACAGCAGGTGTGGAGGGTAAAAGTTTACTATGATGTTAATATGCATCAAGGTGTTCGTTTCCCCTATGATATTTAGAAAAAAAAAAAAGTTCAGCAGTCTGTCACTACTAAATGTTTCTTTTCTTTTAGTTGGATCTCATGGTCTTGAGGATCGTGGATTACTATTTGTGGTGCAGCTTTCCTCCTAAATACCTACAGTGGATTCATTTTGTAGACTTGTTGCTGTTTTTGGAGTTTGTAATGCTTTGAGTTTGGGATGTCTTTTGTATTCTGTATAAAACTGTCGAAAATGAGAATTAAACTCTCAATAGTTTTATTTACAAGTAATGGACTGAAAAATCTGCTGATGTGTTTCAGTGTGAAGCCGTCATCAGGGTCAAGTCAAGTTCTTTATTTAAACAACCCAAATCCACTAATTTGCCTCCAGGGAACAACCTATGACAACCTCTATCCTTAAACTCTCCATTCAAGACCTAAATATGACCAAATAATCAAAAAAATAAAATCAATGTTAACATTGATGACATAAAGTAAAAAAATAAATAAATAAAAATTGAAGAAAATACTTGATATGCCCTTACTGGCTTTTAAACAGTATGCATAACTACAAATGTGTGGTTTTCACGGCAGACAGATTGACTTCTCATAGTAGGAAAAGGACAGGTGTTACTAATAACATTAACGATGGCTCTGTGCTATTCAGGTGTCCCAGTAAGTCATGACAGTGTGACAGTAAGCCAGCGTGCACAACACCAGGACCCTGAAACTGAAGCAGCTAAATGGAATTTTATCATCATTCATTTTATTACACCTGTGCTTTTCCTACTGTGCCATGTCAAAATGTCAGCGGTGAAAAGGGCCTATTGTATACTGTAGCATTCAAACCAAATACTTGTTCTCAAAATGTTCTTAATTGTGTGTTTTGACATTTTGTTCACTGCATTGGTAAAACTGTATCTTATTAACAGTTCTATTCATAAAGCTAGTGCCTGGCAATAAATGAAATAAATAATAAAGTTAGAAAGGACAAAGTGAAGCCGTAGGATGAGACCAGGGGGAGACAGTGTGATGAAAACATACACACCAAGTTGTGCGTGCACCATTCAGACCAGTAAAACAGACAGAAGTGGAAGAGAAGAGGAAGGTAATCCAGCTCTTTCACACAAACACAAAAACACATACACATGTCAAGTCAAATAAAACAATTATAACAATAATGAACACTAATGTTATTTGTCAACCAAACAGTATGACCTGTTTGATGTATTTTCACTGGAGTTAAGGAACTTAAGTTTTTGTTTCATCAGCAGTTAGTTAACATGAACACTTTCAAAATAAAATGTAAAATAAAATGAGTAGATGTAGTTAGAAGTACAATAACATTTTCCCAGGGGAAAGACCCAGGACCTGTTTAGATCTGTAAATGGAAAAGCTTTCATGAACTGGTTGTGACTGACTCTTTATTGAGTGTCAGTTCAGTTAGATATAGAAAACACAAATGCAGTCGTTTATTATATGAAAATTACACTGAAAGCAATTAAAAAGTAGATGGAGCAAATTGAGGAGAGGAATAGTAAAAGCAAGAGGGCAAGGAGGGAGGAAGGGAGGCAGGAAGGAGGGCAGGGCCGATGTCCATCCTGCTCTCCTTCTCCCCACCCCCCCCACCTGCACCTCCTCCCAGCAGCCCCTGCCATCCATCAGTGGGGTGAGCAGAGAGGATCGGGGCCCAGAGTAATGAGCCGTAAGCCCCCTTACACGTGTTGACGCGCCGCTAAATAAGATCCATTTACCTAGGCTACCGCCACTGCGCCCCGCCAACGACTGGAGGAGAACGTGCCGCCACCCCCCGACGCGTCTCAAACACACCTCTTGTCATACACAGTCGTGCACACTGGCTGTTTCTTTGTGTGAGCTTACTTCCGTTCCTCTCTGGTTAGTAGTATCTATCTGTAAATCTGCCTGTGTGTGTCGTAGTGAAAGAATATCTACGTGTTTGCACTGTTTGTGTGTGAGTGTGTGTGCATTAGTGTGTAACAGTGATGTGTGTGTGTGTGTGTGTGTGTGTGTGTGTGTGCCTGTGGGTAGGGAGGATGGTGTGGTGATCCAGTTACTCAAGACAGACAGAAGCAATCGTTCTCCAGTTACAGAGTTTTCTCTGAGACTTGAGGGCATCACTGTCAAGTGTCGAGGCCATCAGGGAAGTTTCGCTTTAGACGATTACACTGGTTTGTGTGTGTGTGTGTGTGTGTGTGTGTGTGCGCCTTTGAATGTGTGTGTCATGGGAGGGGGACCATAATGTGACCTCCACTGCTCTAGATGGGCTACACTGAGGGTTAGTTATTTCCTTTATGAATGATTTTGTAGTTTTTTGTGTTTTAGTTTTCAAAATTGCCCCCCAAAAAGTAGCTGCAGCTGCTCTTCAGTTTCAACTAGGATTACAGCCAATAGAAACAGAAACCGAAGTCAAAAATAATAAGGGCCTGGTGAAGTGAAGTCATTAGCTGAAATCTAACACATCAAAGTATCTCTCCCCTTAAAACTTTCAACCAAAAATAGATGTGCAAGACAAAACAAAAAAAAAAGATGTCACAAAACCAGACACAAACTCTCCACACTCCAAGAATAATTTTTAGGTACAGTATATATGTGTGTGTGTGTGTGTAGAGAGGCTTCTAAAGCAAATCTCACTTGCTTTAGAATGAGCTATTTCCTCTTGGTTTGTCTGCCCATCCACTGTCTTACCACTTTCACAGAAGCCTAACTGACTAATGATGCATTTAGAGGTGGCATTAAGGCCTGGGGGGGGGTTTACACTGGTAAAAGGTGTGTGTCCTACTCAGCCCCTATGTGAAAACCGGCCACTGTATGGGAGCAAACATTGCTTATACAGAGCATCCTCACTTACATCTCACATAACAAATGAGGAGAGCGGTGAGAGACACTTAAACAGTAAAGGATGGAAAGAAAGAAGGAAAAAAAATGTTTGCAAATCATAGAAATAGGTAAGAAAAAAGAGAAAAAAAAGAAAAGTGAGACAAAGAGAAAGAGCCACAGGAAAAAAGAAAACAGGCAGAAAAAGAGACTGAGCAAGGCTTTAGTAGCGCTGTTGGGGTGAAAGAGAATGCCACTAATAATGAGATGTCTATTTTACCCACCAGCTCGCTGTCTCTCTCGCTGCTACGCCTGTTTTCCTCTGGCCCCCATTATCAGTGCACTTGAACCCGGGGATAACAATGAGTTCACAGAGATTGAGAAGTGCCTAGGCCTTAATTGTATGTATTTAGTCACGCAAACAGAGGCAATGGCCTGAGAACGCCTAGTTAGCCAACGACATCATTTAGCCACACAGCCACTTTAACTCAATGGGGCTGCTGTGGCGTACAGCCACTTTACCCTATCCCTGCCTACCATCGCTCTACGTCTCTCTGTCACTCTTTCACCATTGAAAGATTCACTAAAATGATAAAAAATCACTCTTAAATCTCTTCAATCACTATCTTTTTTGTTGTTGTTGTCTGTTTTTTCTCTTTTATCACAAGGTCATTTTATCTATGACCCTTTTCACACTTTTCTTTTGTTTGATTTTAAGTTTGTTCTTGTTGAAACTGAAGTGTATTCAGCTTTTCCACTTTTAATCTATAGAAAAATGTAATCTAATGTAGATACCTCTCTGTCTTCCTCAAACATAGAAAATGAAAATGTAATGTTTTAAAGGTCATTGTTTAAGGTCTAAGGCTGCAACGAACAATTATTTCCATTATGAATTAGTCTGGCGATTATCTCTTTGATTAATTGATGAACTGTTTAGTCAAACTGTCAGAATGTAGTGAAAAATGCCCATCACAGTTTCTCAGAGCCCAGGGTGACACATTCAAGTTGCTTGTTTTGTCCAGCCAACAGTATGAAATGTATTTAATGTACAATGATATAAAACAGAGAAAATCAAGCAAGCAAATTCTCACATTTCAGAATGTGGAACGAGTGAATTATTTTGATTGATAAACAATCAAAATAATTTTTTGATTATCAAGATTGTTGATTAACTTTCTGTCGATCAACTAAACAATTTATCAACTAATAGTTTCAGCAGTTGTAAGTCAAAGCAGATTTTCTTCATATTTTTAATATTTTATTTTGTTTTTTTTGCTCTGTGCTTGTGTGTTAGGATGACTGTGTGTGTGTGTGTGTGTGTGTGTGTGTGTGTGTGTGTGTGTCTGTTTGTTTGCATGCATACTTTTGTCGATCAATGGTGGTTGCTGGCAGTCACAAAGATGATGATGGCACCGAGATGTTAGTGTGCCTCACTTGCTCGGCACAAAGAAGGGTATGTGTGTGTGTGTGTGTGTGTGTGTGTGTGTGTGTGTGTGCAGAAAGGAGGGGTGCTTCTCAAGCAGGGATGTCAGCACTTGAAAAATCAATCACCATCTGGGCTCATTTCATACAAAGGACAGAGGGAGGGGAGGATAACTCACAAAAACACACACACACACAGACACACACACACTTCTTGCATCCTTCATTTCATGCTGTACAGCAGCGAGGTGCCCCTCTTGTCTCCTGCCTTTCTGTTTTAAGTGAACACTTCACTCCTCGCCTGGATCCTGCTGGTATAAAAGTGCATGGTGCAATTTCCTCCTCTGCCCCGCACCTCCACCTGGCCATTTCCAAATCAGAGGTTGTGGTGGTTGTAGTGAACGGTGAGTGTACAATTGAGGAGGCCACGCCGGCCACGCTGGGGCCTATCTAAGCCGTTAGGCCTGTGCTATGTGAACACACTGCATCAGGGCTGGTGTGCAAGGTCACCCAAAGCAAACATGGATAAGAGGAAAGAAAAGCAAAGATTCATCTGCTTGAGTTAGCACCTCAGGTCAATGGGTTTACCTCCTATTCAACGCGGCACAGTCCTCATTTACAGATGCTGCTTTAACACCCTTTCAAACCCTGTTTTCAACTTCACATAGGGCACTTTTATATGAGAAAAGTGAATGTTTTATGCAAACACAATTTTTTTTTTTAAGTATACACAAAAAGCGTCAGAGGTTGAAAGCGTGTGTGTGCATGTGTGTGTGTATGTGTGTGACATGATTTTTGCTGCGGTGCTGCCTCTTTTCAGTTGCACAGCTGTGTGAGAAATACCAGTGGCAGAGGCTGCTGAGGCAGCAAAAGCATTTAATACTCGACAAACAGTTATCTAAACCCATGTCCAATAGCTAGACACCACTGTAATGTGACCTACATATTAAGTGAATAAGAGTTTTTTTGTATGTCGGTTGGGGTGCGGTGGGGGGACAGGGCACAGGGTGGGGGTTTAGGAGGGGATGTGAACAGAACTCATTCAAATGTCCGTAATAAAATGGCAAAGTATTCCTTTTCGCTCCCCTTTTGCCTCCTTCGCTTCCACTCTTTTTCTTCTTCCAGAGCAAAAAAGAGAAAGTACAATAACGTAACAGAACATATTGTGCCCTCCTAGGCATTGAACTCTCCCTCCTTTGTTCATTTTTACCCTCTGGAAAGGGTTTTGAGAAATTGATGAAATGACAAGTGGAGGGAGGCGCCATGTGATTATTATTTTTTAATTTCTTTTTTACGAAGATACAAGAAGTTAAAGCATCTGTCTTAGGGATGTAGCAGAAGGTAAAGCCAAGAAACTCTGTTTTCACGGACAGTGTCTACTTACTGTCTCATATAAATCTCTTTTCAATCCTCATTATAAATAGTTTTAAGTTGATCTGATCTTTTACAGAAAAATAATAAATAAATGCCATCTTTTCTAACACTAACGTCATTTGTGTTTTGATCATGATTATCTACCTCGCCTTTAACACTTTATGACTGCATGGTTTGAGTTTCTTACTATTTCTGGTGCCAAACCTTGAGAAGGGCACTGTTTCGGATAGCTGCAGAGCACAGAATTAAAAGCCCATTATGCATAATTTTAGGCAGAAATGGACAGATTCACTTCAGAACAATTTTGATAGGTTTGGTCCCAGTCTCAGCCTAAAAATTGATGAATGAATAAATGTATGCATGCACGCACTCACAAACACACACACACACACACACACACACACTCACAAGTACACAGTCAATCTGCCTGGCCACATCAACAGAGCAGGTGTCCTTAGTAATGCACCATCGCGCACTTGGAACTCTGCATTTCAGAACAGAGGGAAAAGAGGGAGGAGGGAAAAGCAGAGAAAGAAATAAAGGACAGTTAGAGGAAAGAGAGGGAACAAGTGTCAGTGGGGGTGTGTTTATGTGTATGTTTGCTAGCTTCTGGAATTTGGAGGCTTTATGAGGATCCGTCACCAGAGTGGAGGTAACCCAAACTATGTGCAATCGGTCTGCCTCTGACACGACGCACCAGAGAGACTTGTTTGAATGCACCTAATTTCTTTGCTCGATGAAACGCAGAGTACTCATTATTTTGGGGATGATCAAAAACATCAAGATGATGTATTTTTGGTATCCATATGACAAATATTTATCAGGAAGACAGGCCACAAGCCTGACGGAGGAGAAACTAAGCAGAAAGACATGTACTTAGTAAAGACCATGCCTTAGCCCCCTGCTGTGTATCAGCTACATGGTACATAAATAACCATTATGAATCACGCTGTTTGGTCTCACTCTGCCGTTTCTCAAACAAGGTCCAGTTTCCATTTAGCCACAATGGTGATGAGCAAGCCTCTTGCAACGGTGCACCGTTTTGAAAAAAACAACAAAATAAAACAAGTTATGTGTTTATCTAGTGCTTTAATTTGCTAAAATGTACAAAAATATAGTAACTTTATCCAGTTTGGATGAACACATTTTCAGCAGCTTGGTGTTTATATTTCAACTCGCCTGCCTAATAGGCTCGCATCCAGTCTAAACCTGCACGAGGCCAGAGGGCGAACAGACAACAAAACAGCTCAGATGAAAAGACAAACTGCTGCTCAAATAAGACCATTAGTTTGCACAAAAGAAGAAGTCTGAGAGGTTACCCATCTATTATCATAAAGAATAAGACTCTGACATGACAAATCTTTCATTGTAAAAGTTTGCCTAGGTCAAATAATGATAAAATGAGGTTGAGAAAATCCAATACGCCAATTAAGAATGCTCAATCATTAGCAGTGCCTTAGATGCATGCCCGTAGAAGCTCGTCTTTCCTCTTTGGCATCAGTTCAGAGGCAGTGTCTTGGGTGGTTCACTCACATCAGCTTCTGTGGCCTAAGAGATTACCCTACACAAACTTTATCCCGTGGCAAATCTATCCTTAGACCATGCATTTTTAAACCTTGTAGCAGAAATCAAGCCTCCATTCAGGGAATCTCCTTTGTAGAACTTAAATACATCCCAATGTGTCCATCAACAAAGGCCTCTACCCTTCCTCCTCGCTCTCTGAGACACTTTAAGTTTAGGATTGTTCAACAGGCCTGTGGGTGGGTTTTTTCATTCTTTCCCATTCTTCCTTTATTTTGCTCCTTCTTTAGAGCATTAGGGCGACCAGCCATTGAACTACAACCGCTACTATAAAAATTCATCAGGATTAAAATGACCTCACACACAAAATTAAAGTTCCCCAATGTACACAATAAGGGCCTGTATCTTTTTTAAGACATTCTCAGCTTCCTTGGGAACAGGATTGTTTCTTGACAAAGTGGTCTCTACTCAACAATGAGCACCTTTCAGACACACACAGGGACTGCCTTTAGAGCTGTGGAGAGAGACGGATTTCACATATCAATCAAAAGAGGGAGGGGGGAGAAAAAGGGCCCTCGTCTGGCGAGAGTGGTCCTTCAGGAACCATGAACAGATTCGAATGAAGTATATGCTTTTCTCTCTTACCACCACTATTCATAATAACAGAGGACACAGGAGTAGTGGAGAGGGAGGGGAGTCCTCTTAACACCTTTTTTTTTTAGACTTGTCTTCCCTTATATGGGCACTGAAGCATGGTTCCTCAGCCTGGCCCTGAAATAATAAGACTGTAGTGGATGGCCAGATTGTACAACATTGAAAAAAAGTTGCTTTGTAAAGAGGCCAAGAGGGCCCACAGTATTCAGTCTGTGTGCAAGCTTTCATGTTCTTGAGTTTGTACATGCAAGGGCTTGTATGTGTGCCTGTCTGTGTGTGTGTGTGTGGGGGGGGGGTTCATTCCATTACACCTGCGCGATGGCATAATGAGCCCATGAGTGTGTGCACTGGGCCACAGCCACCCACTGCGCCAGTCATGCACACCACTGCCGCTAATCATGTTGAAAATGAATAAGGTGTCAGAGTAGGTAATTCACAGCTGTATTAAAGCAGCTCAGCCCAGATATAAGGTACATAAAACAAATTAAATTATATATAATATTCTATTATAGAATATTTTTGACAGCTGTATTAATGGGCGCACCTCAAAGGTCTTCTTATTAGGTCACTGGCTGCATGTTTCCCCTTTTATACTTTTTGAGCCTGGGGTATTCAGATCATCTCCAACTCCGAGCTCATAGGAATACAGAGAGAGCAGAGTGGAAGAGAATTGGCTAAAATCTACAGAGTCAGTTTAGCGTTCAAGTTGCATGAGGATTGTGAGACATGTGAGTCATTTTCACAACAGAAAACAGATCAGATATCAAACTATAAAAATCCAATCATAATCAGGAGGCTATTCCACACCTGCAATAGTAAAAACGTTTTTCAAATAAATATTTCTATGGCCTCCATTGCGGATTCAAACAATATACATGTAGAAATATCCAGAGTAGAAATAAAGAGAATGGATTAAAGCTCTGAAGTCGATTTAGTCTATAAGTTGCATCATATTGAGAATTATGAGACACATCAGAAAACAGATGAGATATTATACTATAAAAAGGAAAACAACAATCAGGAGGCTATTCCACTCCTCCCAACAATACTGAAGTTGTATGTTTTTAAAAACATTGCTCAAACAATATATGTCTCTAAAGACAGGTCATCAAAGCATTTAACGGCTATGCATGTATGTATAGTAAGGTGTGGAAAAATAAGATTCTTCCAGATGATCATTTTAATACTAGCAGTATTTTATTTTAGTACTAACATACATCTACACGTAAAGGGAAACCTGGGAGATTACCCCACACTTGTTCATTGCCTCGTGAATTACATCATTTCTCCCTGCTTAGACCTCAGCCTGACATTAAAGTAGATCTCAGTGTAATTGGAAAAAAAAGTATTAGTATTCAATGCATGTATGTGTGGCACATGTGTGCTATTTTTAAATAGGGATGCTGTGAAAGTGTGGAATTGGGGACAAGGCAGCCTTGCACCGGGCCGTGACACAGACTTATGTTAAACCTAATTAGATCAAGATAATAGCTTTAGGGCCCCAGTGATCAATGCTAGAGGTCTGTGGAGATGAACTTTCCTTAAGTTTCATGCTGCACGCTGGTTGTACTCAATTTTTTTCATACGCACACGCCCACACACACACACACACACACACACACACACACACACATCGGAGTGGTTTCAAGGCACTGTGTTATTTTAAATATGTGTCTGCATATCCTCTGTCTGTTTCAATGGTTTGCTATTCTAGTGTTGGTAGCGGATGAGCTCAGATCGATATACATGGTCAGTGTTGGATTTTAAATAGCATCAGTGCTACATCCACCACCAAAATGATGGATATGATTCAAAATTCCATTCCTTAATATTGGAAATTCACAAAGCCTGTTTGACATCGCCTGAGTCCTCCAAGCCTCTCCCATAATGCAATGCACCCACAGTGTCTCCACATCACAAAAACACATTTGCTGATTGTGAGCTGCTTTCCGTCAACAACCTTATGGTGGAGTCTAGTTTACAGCTTACAGACTCCTCAGATCACTTTCACTGAAGACAAAGAGGATTCCTTTTGCTTCCATTACTATCTAATGTAATTTGTGTAATGTAATATTTTAACACATCTGCGTCTGCTGACATGCTAGCTAGCTAGCTCGTGATTAGTCTTGATACTGGATGCTTTGGGAATCCCTGCACGTACCGGTTGTGGTTGTACCAGTTATTGACTCTCAAAGCTTCCTCCTTCTGCCTACTTCTCCCTACCCCAGCTCAGCAAGAGGTGCAGAGGAGCACATTCAGGAGACAAAACTGTAAAAATAAAGATGTTGACTGACCAACCAACAGTAGCTGACGTTTTCTTGTATTATGTTTGTGTTTTGCACACTGTAATTACCTTTGGACAAGCTCCGGTTTGGAACCAACATTCTTGGCTTTTTGAAAACTCACCCACCCATTTAATTCCACAACTGTCAACTGTTCAGGCTTGTATGCACTCACTGAAGCCCTGTATATTTGTGTCTGGTCAAGACACACAAGAAACATTGTCTTTGAATGCACAAAGTAGTACTTCACCCTTGGGTCAGGTCTGGGTTTTTTTGAGAAAATAACCAATAGCCAAATAGTCTTTTTGACACTCTGCCATTACACAGTTTTGTAGGATTGATATGCCAGCATTTGAAGCCTTTAAACTAAACTGATTCTAATGTGACATTATGATGAAATGTCCCATGGTCTAAAGGCAGTTTCAGAGGCTCTTTTTATTCTGACAAGATTACACCTGCAGGAGAACTTAATAAAACAAATACTTGGAAATGTTCACTATGAAAACAGTCAATTTTAAGTCCAGTATTGACACAGCCAAGGAGTGGAGAATGCCCACTTTGCTGACCACAGGGTTGTGTCTCTGCCTTTTGACAACAGTGCAGGTCTGTATTCAGAAGGAGCTTCAGAAAGAGCCAGTTGGGTTGCTTTGAGTATCTAGTCAGGTTGTCTCCTGGACACCTCCTTGTAGAGTTATTCCAGGTACATCCATATTGGAAGAGACCCCAGGGCAGACCAAAAACACACATGAGGGATTACATATCCTATCTGGCCTGGGAACAAAAGGAGAGCAGAATGATGTGTCCAGGCACAAGGACTAAGGACAGAGACTACTTTGCTTAGCCTGTTGCCACCATGACCCAGACTTGAAAAAGCTTTGGAAAATAGATGGAAGGATGAAAATATTGGCTACCGTACCTCTAAAATCACCCATTTTGAATGTTATTACTCGATTGAATGGGTGTTATCAGTGGTTATCAGCCTCTTAGATATGGGTTAGAAGGGTATACACCTACTAGTAGGTTTAAAAGGCCGTTATCATCTATTCACATCACTCATGTCACATCATCTTAGGTTTAGGCAACAAAACTACTTGGTTAGGTTTAGGAAAACATTGTGTTTGGGTTAAAATAAGAAAGTAAGTCACTTGATGTGAGTGACGTAAGAAAGTCGTGACGTAACGTTATGTAGGCTAACCTAAAACATTGACTTTTGGTTTTATACGGGACACGAACCCCAACCTCGTGGGTGAAAGACCTGTATTTGACCCATCCATCCATTCACCTAAACCTCCCCATCCTAACGTGGCCCTGACGCTGAAGCCCGGTGCGTCTCATACGGACCTGATCAACCACGTGAATAGATGATAACGGCTTTCTGAACCTACTAGTAGGTGTAGCAGGCCCCTTCTAACCCATATCTATGAGAGTGATTACCACTGATAACGCCCATTCAATAAAATAATAATATACAGGCCTTTGCAAACACATTTTAGTTTAACCCTAGTGCACATGTTACATGATTCTGTAGATGAACATGTAATATTGGAAAAAGCTGTGTGTGTTGATGCAGCTACTTGTGTGTAGAGAGGGGTGTTTGTTTTGTTGCCATTTGCTAAGCCCTTTGCTCTCCACCACTCAGTCCTCATCTCCCGCAACATAAAGGATTTCATAAACACTACTATTTGCCAGAGGTCAGCTTGATTCATAATCTATTAGTGCTGGGTCGGTTTGTCTTTTCAGTGGCAGTACCCGGCCTGTTCCAGTTTGACATGCTAGCCTGCCTTCTGCCTAGCAGGGAGATGATGTGTGGTAGTCAAAAAACTGCATGCTGTAGTTGTGGTCATTGAGGAACTCATCATATTGGCAGTGGACAACACAGACTAAATAATTTACTAAATGCCCAATCTCAGTCACAGATGTATCCATCTATCGATAAAACAAGCTGTCTAGACAAAGGTGTACTGGGTGATATAATGACCCCCTGAAACCTTCTAACGAATAAGGGTTTAACATCATTTAAGATACAATCTCCCTGAAAGAAGAAGGCATCCCTCTGCTTGGTGCTGAATGGTGAGGTGTTAAGCTTTCCATGGCGACATCTATCTCTTGCCACCACCTTGAGGGCATCTTTTAAGCAAAGGAATTTAGCCATTATGTGGCATTAACCTCATTAGAAAACACTCTTTAGCTGCTCCAAGATAAAATTGATTTACAGATGCCATTTCCACCACTGCTCTCGATCAATGGTTAAACTATCCCTTTTATGGCCCTGTGCACACTCTCTGCTCTTTTCTCCAGTTTTCTTTAACTGCTCTTTAATTTCATTCCCCCCTCCACTCTTGTCCTTGTGCCAGGTATGTAGTCACAGAGTGGAAGAGGGCTTTTCTCTATTCCCCCATGGTCAAATACGGGACCGACTACATTTTTCCAGAGTGGATAAACATGATACAGCAACACTGGCAGATTCCTTGAACCAATTAAGCACAAAGCTGAGCTTAGTCTTTTCTAGATGTGAGAGTTTCACCACGGTCAGCTAAATTTGCATGGGTGGTCTTAATTGAGGTTATATCGTAACAAAATGTGTTAAGATATAACCTCAATGTGTTTTTCTTTCCACTCTTACCAAGATTGCTGTAGTTATTCACAATTTAGGAATGTGATGGGCCTAAACAGCTGCAGATGCATGGTCATGTTTAGAATACATACTTTAGGGGGCTTCATGGTTATTATGGCCTGGATCTTGTAGGAATATGGGGGTTAGATTGGTGTCAAGTTGTGATTGTCATTATGGAAAAGTTATGCTTTAAGTGGAGCTTACAAAGTGGCTGGGGCAGGTAGTTGTTACAGGAGGAATGCTACATAATTCTTGGAATTTGGCCCACCAGTGAACTTACCTGTTAAACACAGACACCTGAAGTCCCTGGAAGATCATTCATTGCTCAGTGTTCCATACTTCTCATAAATCATGCATGGTGCATTAGTATACAATTTTTATAGTGGCAGTAGGCCACTAGGATGATCTCATAAAATAGAAAAAACAGAATTTAGCAACTAACATAAAATCCACAGTCCATGTCTAAGCTAAATCTGCTGAAGAATATTGAGATGCAGTTGAGAGCTTCACATAAAAAAGGCTAGTAAGTGGACTTTGAGTTAACATTTGTTGTCACAAAACTGTAAGAAGTTTAAAGTGACTAATCAAGGGAGTTTTTTTGTAGAAGATTGGGGACTTTGGATGCAGAGTATGCCACAAAACACAGTTTTAAGCAAGCAGGGGCCACTTTACCTGTTTCCACATGAAGTTGATGGGTAAGACTGTGTACAGCTAAGCCAAGCAGAAAATCCACAATCCATTCTGTGTGGCCAAATGTGAGTATATGCCCGCCCACCTCTGACAGCTCAGGTTTATGTGGACGTTTAAGCAAAACCCGCAAAGCTGTATTTCTTTGACAAATCAATACGACCACCATTTCAGCTCTCCTTCCTTCCCTCCCTCCCTCCTTCTTGTGCTCGCCCCATCCTCATCCCCCTTGTCTGGGAGAATTGATCCGCATGGATGGAATGATATCAACCGACAGATAGAGTGATACGCCCCGCTCCCTCCTTCCTACCCTCCTTTCACCGCACTTTTGACACGTAAATAAAATATGTGGCCTTTTTGTTTCGATTCCCCACTGCGTTAGTTTTGAGAAAGGAATATGGTGCAAGGGGCTCACATGGAGCTGTCGGTAGACAAGAGGGAGCTGAGAGTCGGCTGGTTGCCATCACTCAGTGTTCACAGGCGCCCTACAAAATCCCCTGAACTTTCCGACATACGCATTTGTTAGAGTGACGCAGTCAGATTCCAAAGAATGGCATTAGAAAATAATGTGAGTGCTAAATTATTCAGGCATTTTTTTGCCATAATGCTTCACTTTACAACCACACATGGCTGCACACACACTAACACAGACACATATATACAGTATATCCTCCCACTCATCTGCATTATGACTGATCCAGTTAGTGTCAGCGTCCAAATTTGGCAAAGGAAAGGATGAGAGAAGGTGCTGTGAGAGGAGAAGAGTTCACTAACTCTGTCATGCTACTGCATTAAGATGCTAAACCAGCATCACAGTCAATCCCCACTTTAATATCAACAGAAATAAATCACTACCATGGCTACATGTATTAGGCCCTGCTATTAACAGATGAATGCAACATGTTCATCCACACCTTGGCTAGATATTCCTGATATGATGGCAAAGGCATTTCCACAGCTGGACAAGAAATAGCTGCTAGGTGAACTAACCTCACGTCCTCGGAGCATGCCAGAGCATCAGGCCTGGGTCACACAGGCCTGCAGGGTTTCCACTTCAGTCTGTCACACAGACAACGCTGTAGAGGTTTCTATGACTCTAACTTCTCCTCACACCTTCCTTCAGTTGCACTTTTTGCACTCCCCTCCCTGCATCTGAAGCCCTCAGACGTAGGTCAAGTCACACACACACAAACACACACACACATACCTATATTACATAACCTAGGCCATGCTCAATACACAGCTTCTGATCTAGACGCTGGAGAGAAGAATGACAAAAGAGATAAGAGACAGCCAGCTTGGACTTAAAGATAGACAGAGCAACCCTACTACAACGGATAATTGATGGGATTAAATAGGAATTATCTGTTGATATGCCTATGCAGGCCCTCTGTACATCCACATACAACGGATGTCCCAGCCAACTGCTGTGTGTGTGTGTGTGTGTGTGTGTGTGTGTGTGTGTGTGTGTCATTATCATGATCATCCTCATCATAGTGACCGTCGTCATCGCCCCACACAGATTGAATCATAGTGTGGATAACTGTAACCTACTGCACAGGCTCATCAGACAGTTCACCTCCTCGCCCCGTGTTTTTGCTCTCGTCTCCCTCATTCTTCCTTCCTTTCTCCTCCACTTGAGTTTCACCCATTCATGCAAGACTACTGTCACTAATATATACCTGAAAACCAAAATGAGTCCACAGTTATTACCCCCCACCCTCCCCCCTCCCCTCCCTCTTCCCTGAAAGCCCTGAGTCACCTCAGACAGTGGGTGGGGGTAGTTTCTTAGACAGCGTGACAGTGTGCTTAGCCCTGTTAAGCCAGCCTCAGCTTCAGCTCTGCTTCTGGTCGGCACTGATCAGGGAGCCCTGGGAGGGAGAGACAGACATAGACAGCGAGAGAGAGAGAGAGAGAGAGAGAGAAGATAAGGAAAGTGCTGAGTTCACCGCCACCCCTGCTCCCCTTCCCTCCCTCCTCTTCTCTCTCTGCTTCGAGCATCCCCTCCTCGGGAAGGGGTTTCCCCCCTGGAAAGAGGAGGGGAAGGTGAATCGACTGCTGCACTGCTGACTGCGCTGCAATAACCTCTGAATACCTCCACCTCTCTGTTCATTCTCCTCCACCTCCTGTTCATCCACCGATTTTTCTTCATGCGCTAAAAAGCATTTCATTCACTTTTTAGGGTATATGTTTATACATATTCTATATCTGTCCCCAATAACAATATAGGCTACTATGACATGTAAGAACCACATTTCCAAGCATCTGAATTGTGAAATTATTATTCATATTTTGTATAAAAAGTATATTTTTATTATTGTCAGCATATACCCTGTAAAAAAAACCTAACAATTTGTTAATCCTTCTGTCATATTTCTGACTTCCTCTTTCTGTGGCACTCAGCCCCAAAGTCATTGGTTCCAACTCAGGGCATCTTAAAAGAACAGGCCACAAATATATATAGTTTCAAATATATCGTTTTTAAAAAGGCTAAATAATGTATTTAAACAGCTGGGACCTGTAGTTTTTAGCAAACCTTACTCAACCAGGAGTAAATTCTGCATTTGTGTTACTAGGGACCTTTTCTGTTGCAGATTAACTGACACAGGTGAGTATTTCCAGCAGCAAGACAGTGTATGTGGGATTGAGTCAAAATAAACTACAGTACCCATTTTCATGTTAATGAATGAACATGTCGCCAGTGCAATAATATAGCTCATGGATGTTTTTTGGACAACAATGGAGCTCTCTGGCACGGAAGAATCATATACTAAATATATCAGGTGTTGGCCACACAGACAATTCTTGTTAGAAGGATCGATCCTTTGTTGTTTTTTGTCTTTTTGTGGAATTTTTTGACAATAAGAAAAATATGGCATATGACCAGACTCATCCTTTAAAGTGCATTATAAGCATTCATAATTTGCAAATCAGTTCAGCAATGCTAATGCCCTGTGCTTAGGGGACATCCCTTGATATCAGGGAGTTGATCTTCTATTGATGTTTAGTTATTTCTATTTATTTTTGTCTTTACTTGCATGTTGTTAAGGCTAGCAATATGGTTGAAATCAATATCACAATATAGAGAAATATTTCTAATACTGATACTGAAAAATCACAAAAAAATCTGACAAAACTCTTCACACATATAAATCAAAAACTGCAGTAACTTAACATAATTTATTCAGAATGATTCATTTGGACGGCTGAATTTTAATAAATGATAATGCAATATAATCATGTCTCATTTATATAGTCCGAAATCACGAATCACAAATTTGCTTCAAAGGGCTTTCAGCATACATTTACACCGTCTATCCTAAAAGTCAGAGATTTGTTTCTAAATACATTATACATGTTAAGAAATAATTGCTGAAAACGTGAAAAAACTGTGAACTATACAGTACTGAATTGTGGAGTTAGACCGCTAAACAGTTTTTCACCATTTCTGTGTTCAGGATTTTTTGGGCGGGCCTGAAATCATGGCTCGATGATGCACTGGAGCCACACTGAGCATGACCCCTCCCCTAACACTATATAAAAGCTAGAGTTGCTAGCTTGTGCTACTGTGTTATCTCGCTGAACGAGAGTCTGTCGCTGAGCAGCGGCTCTCAGCCGTTCTTCGGCTCAGTGGTACAGTAAAGGACACGCCCCCAGCGTTTCAGAGCAGAATACTGCTTATTTTTTCACGATTTTGAAACCTAATTTTATATACTTGGTGATTTTTTTAATCATTCATTTTTCTGAGGTGTGATAAACTCAGAACACATATTTATTATTGCATTACACAGACTTTAAGGATGAAGAAAAACTCCCCGCCAAAAAACGTTATCATAGTAAAATGACACTATGGAGAAACAGTATTGCAGTATTTTATAAGACTGCACCAGTATTCACACATTAGGGTCTTGATTGATCATTTCTGTGAAAGGTTCTCATAAATGCTCTTTCAGCTGTAGGTTCAGGCTTAAGTAATGATAATAATTATTACATTTAAAAAAATATGCATTGTGTACTGTATGTAAATTAAGAATAGACATAATGTTAATGATAATGTTAAGTTCTTGTCTGTCTTCTGCTAGGAAAGCCTGTAAAGCAAACTTGCTCTCCACTCACAACAAGTTGTTTTAAACATCTGAACTCCCCCTGCACATTAAGGCATTAAAGAAAAGAAAAAAAAATACAGCTCCTGCTTAGATCTGCAGCTACATATTTCATGCAGTAGATATCCAGGTCATTAAGCAACATTCTGACACCTCTGTTATTTACTACCCCAACTGGTGTCCCACCTCGTTTAATCAGACTTTACTAAAACCCGCTGACTCAGAGAGAAACCTTCTTTCTCTCTGCTCTGTTTATGTTTATCTCCGCAGCTCATTCTGCTCTCTGCCTTTCTCTCTTTCTCTTTGCTTACTTACTCATATTTTCCAAAACGTCTATTTCACATGTGTCTGGGGTTCGTAGGGGCTGAGCCACACAATCATAAAAGAACAAATAAAGTGGAGTAAAGTGTTTTCCTCTAGTCTTTCCTCTCAAGTCTACAGTTGTCAAAGGCAGAGAAGGTCTAAGCTATGTGTGTTGTAACAGCCATATGCTGATTGTAACTTACATTATCGCAGCGGTCAAGTGATAAACATGCAACTTTGTGATTTTGACGTGTTCTACCAAAGGAACTATCACAACCCTGCATCTCCTCATCCATCAGAGTGTGATACTTAAAACATCCAAAGTGGAGCACGCCGTTTTTGCCTTAGAAGTGGTTTACCTTCGATTTTCTCTGCTGGGAAGGGATCACTTGAGACAGGAGGGGGAGGCGGATTGAAGGGAATAAGATGTGGCTCAATACAAGTTATCTTTAATGGAAAGATCCAGGATGGAGGGATTCGAGAGGAAAAAAATGAGGGGAAAAAAAGCACAGAGGGACGGAGGGGGAAAAAACATAGATGTAAAGTGTTGACAGCTGTGTTTGGTGCGGTCAGACTCTGGGGTCAGGTACCGATGAACACACACACAAACAAATGTTCACACGGCACACATATATTAGCTGTCCCTTGCTAAATGGAAGCTGGATGTAATATTGTTCTTGTCACGATGGCCATCTGATGTCAATTTCACGCAGCAGCAGGACCCTAAACCCTGGTAACAAGCAAAACCAACACACGTACAAAAGGTGTACTAAAGCTACGCAGTCATGTGTACTCTTTTTCTCTCTTCCCCCCATGTCTCTGTCTACCCTTCCCTCCACACACACACACACACACACACACACACACACACACACTGGGATAAGTCATGAGGAAATGGATGCCCATGTTTTGTGGGACCACCTGTTCATCCTGGATACAAGTCTAAGAACCCAGTAAGGGTTAACCCTCTTTGTGGGAGGGAGCCAGGATTGTGTGTGTACGTGTGTGCACGACTTCATACATGCATGTGTGTGTGCGTGTGTATGTGTGTGTGTGTGTGTGTGTGTGTAAGCGTTGGCACCGCCCCGTCTGAAACGTGCCCCATGAGTGGCAGACTGGCTCAGGCTGTCCAGCTGGGAGGGAACAGAGCCCACTGCTGGACCACCTCCCCGGCAACACACACACACACACACACACACACACCTAATCCTATGCACATTCCATGGGGAGCATCTTTCCTCTCCATTACCCATTCTAAACTACCTGCTCTAAAAGAAAAAAATGAAAGAAAGACAAAAGAAAAAATTGATTTATTTGTGGTCAGGACAGTATGGTTGTCTGATTATGGACAACATTAACAGCTAATTTTATGACAAAATCAGGTCTGTAAATATTATTAATTAAAATATGATTTTTGTATTTAAATAACTTTTTTAACTACAAGAAAAAACACAAAAGTAATGTGCAAAACTTGTGCAAAAAACAATGTGAAAATGAAACATGTTTTTCTAGAACAAACTAATATCTTACTGAACACACCATGTGACACTACGAGTGTGAGGACAACACACAAACCACTTTCATGGCACCTCTCATCATTCTCCTAAGTGTCTGAAAATAGAGGAAGTGCCATCACTTCTAACCCCACCCCAAAACAAATAATCACCTCCTGGGAGGCAACGAGATGGAGGAAAAAAAAACAGCAATCTTGTCTTTCAAACGAAAAGGGGAAAAATATTTTAAGGGGCAATGAATTTCGTGGAGCTGAATAGGATGTTGGTACATGTTTTACTAAAGGAAATATAATGGCAGACTATTATTAGATCACATTAATCACGAGTGTGCCAAAGGCAGTGACAGCCGCGCTGAAAAGGATTGAAAACGCTGGTAATGGATATAAATTACCCATTGTGTGATAAAAGGATTTTTTCTTCACTAAGAAGGTAAAAAGGAATAAAAACACTGAGAGAGCCACTAAACGCTGTGTGTACATATTTGCATGTGTATGTATGTGTGAGTGTCCTGCCGCCTGTGTGTGTGTAATATGTAATAATACAGGGTTATCAGTGCAGGATTAAAATTTTAAGGGAATCAGATAGTGACAGTGAGGCCTTGCATTAAAGGCGCCGGCGACAGAAAAGAGGGAAGGATTAAAAACAGATTAAATTGGTTTGTAGTGACGGAGATGAAAAGAAGGAGGAAGAGAGGGGGGAAGGAGAGTGTGTTTTGACAGAGGTCTGTCGGGCTTTTGGAACGGTGATAATGAGTCACATCTCCCATGCACTGTTATTTATCGCCGACTTGGCTCACAAACAAAAGATCAATAATTTTGAGCAAATCTAATGTTGTCCTCGCCACTAATGCGCTCGTCCATCACATCTGCCATCTCCACCAAGGAGATGGACTGATTCCCTGTTTATTTGGAGATCAAATGCAATTATATCACATGGCTCTGATAACAGAGGAAACCCCCCCAAGTGAAAATGTGCTGCGCCTTGGATCATGCCCATGCATATGTATATATAGATATACAGACATGCACAAAGGTGTCACGTATGTGTAAATGATAATATATGTGTCGAATGGGCGATGAGTTGCCGCGCCATTTTTCTGCATCAATCTTCATTTCTTCCTCAGACCTTGCCTTTGAAATATGAAGTGTGTCAACGGCCCGTCCCCCCGCAACACAGGAGGCACACAAACATCCGTCAAAGCAACACACCCGATGTTCACCAGTTAGCCCTGCAGCACAGACAGATGAGAAGACAGCAGATCCTTCACTGACAACTAGCCCTGGGTGAGACACTTTCCAGCCACCTGAACTCAATCAGGCCCCAGTGGAGGCAGCATTTGGGTATTTCATTTCATCTCCGTCCCCTTATTTACTCAAGGTACGTTTGATTTATCTCGCACGTAGGAACGCAAATCGCATTTGGAATCTAACGTCACTTTAGTTATGGTTATCTACATAGCAGCTGCTTGTTTTGGTTCTTTTCAACTCGAGTGTAGCTCAGAGCAGAGATTAATATAGGCCTAAGGGCCATCACAGGTTCAATCCACTGTATCCACTCTCTAAGGTGTCTAATATCTACCAGCTGTTGGCAATGTATACACATCATTTGGGACCTTTTCTACTGTCCTTGGCACACCCCAGCGCTATAACAGTAAAGCCAGTGGCAGGTGTAAGGCACTAAGCTCCTCCCTTTCTCCCTGGGTGAGGTGTGAGGAGCAAAACAATGACAGACAAAGGTCACCTGGCCCACAACGACCCACCCGCTGAGGTGTTGACCTGCCGAACGCACCCCTGAGGCAAGAGGAAGAAAGGAAGGAAGGACGGAAGGAAAAGAGAAAAAGAGTCTGCAAGCAAGCAATGACTTAAAGAGAAACCGAAGTAGCAATCAAGAAAATGACCAACCAAAATAAGCAGAAAATGTGTCTGAGTATGATATTACAGGTAATCAGAAAGTCATATTAGCTTTGGAACTTCTTTCAAATTTTCAAAAAAATGAAGAAGGTTTTTCCATTGATACCAAATTTCAACAAGCAATGCAAGAGGGCTGCAAGTAATGATTTGGATCTTCATCCATTCATCATCCGTGTATTGATATCATATTCGATTCACCTGTCAATTATTTTTTTAATTAATCACTTAATCAAGTAAAAAGTTGAAAATTGAAATTTCCCAGAATCCAAGGGGACGTTTTTTAATTGATTTTTATAATTTTTAATGGTTTTTACTTTTGCTGTTATTGTGTTTTTGAATGTTCTGATGCATTTATTTACCTCATTTAAACTGCTTTGAATTGCATGTGTGTTCAAAAGGTGCTATACAAATAAACTTGCCTTGCCTTTAAATTGCTAGTTTTGTCCAACCAAGAGGAAAAAGAGGAAACACTTGGCATTTTTTCTTGATGAATGACTTAAACAATTACTCAATTATCTCTGTAGACTATTCAGTCACAATTTTTCAACAGGCTGTTGTATCAAAATCTTTTTTTTGTTTTTTTTGGAAAGTGTGAGAAAGGCAGATCCCGGGTATAGCAGGTCAGGACCTTGGCAGGTGAAATAATAAAGGCTTGACATAAGGCAGAGAGCAGGGAGGCACACCATGACCCAGTGCAACTCAAGGTACCTCCTAACTGCACCTAATTCTCTCTCTCACTGTGTCTTTCTTCCCCACTGTTAACATACCCAGACACCTACAACCATGGCAGACTTCCTAGATCTTCAGAGCAGTGTCAGGGCACAGCTAAAGGTCAACATTCTTGGAAGCCTGCAGAAATGAGCAACAATGTGCTGTTTTTACACTACGGATTTTTAAAATAAATACTGAAATTGTGTCAAGTGTTGTTTTCGTGGAGCAGGCCATGAGGAAATCAGAGAGGGGCTGTTATAAATAGCCCACAATTGCATGCAGGGATCGTCACCTAAACAGTTTTTTCCTTCCCGTATTTAATTGACATCCGTACATCAGTGGTAAAAATGCAAATATACACAGACTAACGTGGTGTTAATGACACAGCTGCACACACTCATCAGTTCTCTGGAACAAGAGTGACACGGGTTTGCACAACTACAGACATTAACAGGTCAACGTCTCTGATTCACCAAAAGTCGCGTGAAAAGATGTCGTCGTCGACACCGAAACACATATTACACACGCTCATTTTGATCTGTCTGTTGAAATTCAGTGACACCTAAAGAGGAAACGCGTCAGAGCTGTAAAAGTTTGGCATGTCTTAGCTGAATATGTAATAATTCACTAGTGAAGAATGATTCCAAGTATCACTGTAATGACAACCTTCTATATTGTCGTAATCATTATTGCCACTGACAGCATCACTATCATCATCAACTCCGTCATCTGTGATTACTGAGCCCATCACAAGCCATATTTTCTTTACAATGAATGTGACATGGGCAGTGAGTGGATGGTGATGAAGTGGTGTTAGGATACGTTCACACCAAGCCTGTCTGCAGCGGTTTAGTGAGCTCTAGAGCATGCAAGTGGGAATAGATGCATTCAAACAATGCTATTTCAAAGTCTTATGATACTAAATAACTACAGCATGATTATTTGGTGTCACCAGTCGTCAATTTGTACTGATAGATGTAAAGACACCAAAGTTTAATCTTACTTCTAGTGATATCTAGCCATGCAGTTTCTGACTCTGAGATTTCTGCCTGTACCCAAATACAATGGAAGGCAAATTCAATTTCATTTCAAGCTCTCAAAGCTTTGACAAATCACTTTTAAAATATTCAGAAGCAACATCTCTTTCCAGAAATAGTGTAAATAAGAACATTTAAAATATTCAAAATTAAATGCAATTTGGGTAAAAACATTTAATAGGTGGTCTCCTTCACTGAAATACCAATTAACCAATGCTGCACCTGATTGGATGAATGCACCACTTGCTGGGCTGTCATTGGGTTTTACTTCCGGTTCTCCAAGTTGGAAAACCTTCTGGGAGAAACTGTCGAATTTCACCTATACTAACAACCAAAGTCAGAAATGGGCAGAAATGCAGGTGCTGAATCATCCTATTTTAAGGTCTTTACCACCTTGTTATGTATGTTAAGCAGGAGCTAAGAAGTGGTGAAGCAGGGTCCAGTTCAAATGGAAAATATAGCACTGCTTGTTGGGGCTATCATCATCTAAAACATGTCCTATAGTTGGTTAATTGGTCCAGCGAACAGCTGCCCAGCTCAGATAATTCTCATTGTATGTTTTTCTAGGGTGATATATAGTAACAAAAACTCAGGGCACTTGCCTTTAAACCTGGTTAAGGCAAAGTTTATCATCCAAATTTTAAAAAAGCCAAACCATCAAACTATAAAACAAAGGACTGGAACGTGTTATCACTCCCAAATTGACTGATACAGTAGGTCTTTACACTGACAACTAAATCAAAGTTGTCAGTGTTGCCTGGTATTGTTTAAGGTTTGTTTATACAGTAGTATTTTTGAATACAAGAATGAAACAGGCCTATATAGTTATGTTCAACTTAGCAATAGATTAGTTATGACTTGTTACCCAGCCCAGTATCCTACGAATTATGTACATTTTGGAAGTACTGGAATACAGTATACATCCAATGCTAACGTTCAGTGCCAAAACAGGAAGTAGTGTGCCCTTTTATAGCAGGGCAGAAAGCAGTGGTGTGGTCAGGGTGGTGGATGGGCATGTATAGAATGTCTGATTCTCATGCAGACCAGATTATTAACAGTAACCGTGATCTTTCCCTAACATTAACAAGGTGTTTTAGTTGCCTAACCCTAACTATAGTTAACTTACCATAACCATGTTCATTCCCTAACCTAACTGTAGTTGCCAAATATAATTCAGGGTTATGCAGAAACATCCAATGAATATGTTTTTGTCATCAAATCTTAAATCTGGAAATCTTAACTTCTTTATTGTCTATATGTGAGATAGTTGAAACTCTAGAAAATCTAATTTTTCATTTGGATTTTTTTTTTTTGCCTTGTCTCCCTTGGTAGCAGCATTTAGTGGTGAGGAAATCCTCTGACACATATAATCTACTTCAGACTGACATCAGCCAGTGTTGCTATCGATGCATCCCTATCTCACTGAGCAGACTGCGTTCTCGAAGCAGTCTGGGAGCCAGGCTAGACTGACACCGCAACAGCAGCCTTTGGTTCCCAGCACCTAACGCTCCGCTCGCAGCCCGAATATTGCCTGTGGGATTTCACCGCACTAAAGAGTCATGTCAAAGACCTTGACAACGTATGACGTCTCCCTCAGCCACTGCTGTCATGTTCCCTCTGCTTCTCACTTCCACCCCACCCTCCTCCAGCCCCTGATCCCCCCCACCCACCCCCTTTTTACTTTCCAAGCCTCTCTTGACTCTGGTTTGAGCAGGAGACTTTCTCCCCGAGTGTTTTAAGTTGTCATTTTTTAAACACACATATCAAAGTCGGGAGTAAAGGGGGGAAAAAGACAGATGTTTTTCTTATGCCTTTCTACTCAAGTACAATGAAGCTTTGGAAAGGAAAGAGAGAGAGAGAGAGATGAGT
Source organism: Macquaria ambigua (assembly GCA_008360985.2). Taxonomy (NCBI): domain Eukaryota; kingdom Metazoa; phylum Chordata; class Actinopteri; order Centrarchiformes; family Percichthyidae; genus Macquaria; species Macquaria ambigua. The sequence continues at coordinate 94,809 of VMKM01001677.1, read as the reverse complement.
GAAAAGACATTTGCAGAGATATTTTTGCAATCCACATCCTTTCTCCTGACGACTGGCAATACATCATTTGTATTGATGCAATATTAAATTTCAATATCGCATGTCAAAAGGTACAAAATGATAGATCATAGCCTAACTAAATGAATTATTAAAGGCCTACGCCGGCTGCGCTATCGGCTTCTCTTACAATCAGCTGTGTCAGAAGAGTGCAGTTGGTGATACTGGCAGCATTTCAAAGCTTTGTCATTTTTCTTTCTAGCCGCATCCCAGCTTTCTTAATCTAGCTTTCTGTCACTTATTAATGTTCCCAAGGAACTAAAAACCACAGATCTTTCCCTCCCAATAATCAGAGGCTTAACTCACGTCTCCAGAAAAATTCTTTAAAAAAATAAATGAATAAAGTCATAATTAAATATTGAATATTGAACAGAAGATAAGGATAAGAAAATATGTTCAGCTTTGTTAGATATGTTAAGAGCAGAGAAGAAGGGAGCCATGGTTGAGGTGGTGACTCATTCTGTGTGGTATGATTTATGTGCTCTTTATGTGCTCTGCGACCCTGTAAGTTTATCTCTATATTCCCTGTCTGATGGAGTGACTCCTTGGTTGTCTCCATGCCTCGCCACAATAACACTGTGTACCAGACTCGATGGTTGATTCCAATTTACAACCCAAGTCAAAAGTTGCATCTTTGATGTCTCGTCAAGTTGAGGTTGACGAGAAAAGAGAGGGTAACAGAGGAGAAACAAAGACAGGAAAGATGAGCTGCTTTCCTGCAGAAATGAGTGGATTTAACAAGCACCCACTTTTTGTGCACAAGCCTGAAAATGACATACCCAAATTAAAATGGTTACTGTTCTTCAAACTTTGATTTCAGTCATTATCCTGGGACCCGTTTCCCAAAAGCATCTTAAGGCTAAGATGATCGTAAAATCCATCTTACGAACCTTCTTAAGCTTAAGAGGTGTTTCCCAAAACTGAAGACAGAAATAATCGTACCCACTCATAGGAGGCTAAGAGCATCATAAGCTCCACAACCTGCAAGAGACACCAAAAACGCCATGTTTAAAAGTCTACACTTTCATTATGAACACTGATGTTCTTTGTGAAGTCACGTGTTAGAAAATAAGAAAATGTCCCTCTTGTGTGATTATACAGCAGGTTTGATACAGAAATGATGACAAAATGACATTTACAGTATGACCATATGTAGCTTATAGGAAGTGCCCCTGTTCAATTTTAGGTTTAATATGAGCTTTAGAGTAACGTCTGCTAAATCAATCATAGTTTACTTTCCTAAACCTCCTTCCACCCAGGGCAGCAAGCTGAAGGCTTTACTGCACATTAAGCTTTGTAAGTACAAAACATTTTTTGTGTTATTTACAACACTTATGCTTTGTGATGTATGCATTTTTAATGTATAGCACAGCTTACAGACAGTTAAATATGCAAAGTTACTTTATAGTGTATTCAGTATCATCTTCAGCACCATGGACAGCCGACATTAAGAAGCTCTTGACTCCATGCATGTGCACTCGTTCCTAAGTACTGCTTTGGGAAATGCACGGAGAAATTTAAGAGCATTTGCAGAAACACTCTTAGAAACGCTCTTAACTTCTAAGATCCATCATCATCCTGAAACAGGGCCCTGGCCTCTTTTGAAAGGCAATTCTTGGAGTTTATTATCAAAAACTCAGAATTAGTTAAATAATAAGTGATACTGAACCAAATTTAGAGGTTTTCTTCTAGCTTTTTTATTTTTATTTTACTGTTCTGTTGTGAATGGACTCCAGTTACAGAATAACCAAGTGTTGTCACAGGGATTTGGGGATCGTAAAGATTCAACCTAATGCCATTCCAAATAAGGTAACAAACCCCACAACCACCCCTATTTGGGTTGACGATTAAGGGGTTACAAAAAATTGTTTTTACTGAGCCTTGCTGCCACATTTACACAGTAAAAATATATATTTCTTTGTAAATTATTAGACCAAATATATTCTGTTCAATAATTCTGAAGTGATGTTTAAGTCTAATTATATTTAAAAAACTGGAATAAATTAATGTTGTGGCACATATGCATACTTGGTAAAACAGACGACTCTTCACCCAAAATATGTGGTGGAAGGAAGCAGCGAGCATGCTAATGAATTCTAAAATGTTATAAAGTACACCTGCTTGGCGTCTTACTTCAGATCATTTCTAAAAGGAGGTTTAAAGTGAGCATTATGTAAGGGTGTTAAAGGTTAATCTTGACCTTGGAAACAGCAGTTCAACAAAACTAAAGAAACTTAAGTCAAAGTCTACTTGCTAGCTTTTTGAGTTGATTGTTGTCAAAGAGCCTATGTAACTAAGCCTATGCTATAACATAGTGTAAAAGTAGATCATCAAGTCAGCAGAAGAGACTTAGTAATACCAATGACTCAAGTATGTTAATATTAGCTAAGATTGGCCACCATCAGCTGCTGGTCATATGAGACCAAGTAAGACTGTTGATGCAAAACTCCTGAGTGTACTGATATGGGCAAGGTTCAATTTAGTATTTAAGGGAATAGTTCATCATTTTGGGAAATAAGTTTATTCTCTTTCTTGGCAAGAGTTAGATTAGACGATTGATACCACCCTCATGTCTGTACGCTAAATATAACGCTGGAGCCAGTAGATGGTTAGCTTAAGCTAAGCATAATGTCTGAAAGCAGACCTGGAAGCAAAGCTAATCACCTACTGTCATGTTAATCACAATATAAAATAAGGCTATGTGGATATTCCATTAAAGGACAGAGCCACACAAGAGTGCTGCGGCATTCTGGGTTCATTTGAGTTGTATGCTTTAATCCTAAAGATTGAGTTTCTGTCAAAAGTTACATACTTGTTTGAATGACGCTTGATGGAATATATGCAGAGCAGAAGGGTCTAGCTATGCTTATTTCTGTGTGCTTGTGGCCTGCATGAGTGTTAATTCTCCTGTGCATGTGTGATGTCCTGAATCCCTTACCCCCATGAGGTTTTAATTGCAGGGTCCAGATTGCCGGGGCTGGTTAGGGCCTGGCGACCCCCATGAGAAGTCACAGCCTCCATTTAGCTTCCAGATCCCATGCAAACGAACACAGGGCCCCCGTGTTAGCGTGCTAGCACTGGCTGGCAAAAATTCAATTTTCATCCCCCTTTTGTATCCAAGCCTGCTGTCTTGCCCTAACGACACACACATACACACACACACACACACACACACATTCCCCTTCTCTTGCCTTCTCCCTTCAACAACAGAACACAGTGGAGTCGTTAGGACCCTCTCTTCATTACTTCAAAAAACCAATCATTAGACACCAGAGTATATACGTAATTAGAAAATCACTTCCTTTGCAATCCCGGCTAAGTAGTTTACATACTGTAATTACAGGGACAAAATCAATTTTTAATCATTTCACTGATTGGGCTCATCAGCTCAGTAGGAACATTGTATCCTGCTTGTTGTGCGAAAGCAACATCTGGGCTAAAACAATTACCCTTTTGTGTTCCAGAGCGGCTCTGAAAATGCCTTGCTGTCACTTCCCCATGTCGTGGACGTTCTCTTTCTATCTCTATCCGTCTCCAGACGCCTTTTTCCCTTCGCCTTTCTTTCTCCCTCTCCCTGTCTTTTTCTCTCCCTCCCTCTCTTCTTCTCTCTCTTTCTCTTTCACTCCCTGCCCTTGACTTGGACATGGAGGATCACATTTAAAGCTTTATAAATCAATACGCTATAATAAGCTGCTCTTGACAGAGAGGGAGAGAAAGGAGGGGGAAAAAAACAACATATTGCTTTTTTAACACCTCTTGTGCTTTTGTTTTTTTCATGCCCCTGTTGGTATTGTCATTGATGTGTTTTTCTTTTTACATTGTTGCCTTTTAGAAGAGAGATATTGTTTGACCCTTCAGAAATATCACCTTATTACCATGTTTTCTGTGCACTGTGTGAAAAGGGAAACAATGTGACAACTTCGATAATAGTTTAAACAAATAAGTAAACAAAGAAGATGGCAAGTCTCTGTCTTCTTGTTGAAGTGAGACACAAATACATAATCCAACGTCAAAATGCGTCTTCTCTCCTGGCATGTTTCACCCTTCACCGGCTAATAAAATGCTTTGTATTCTTGTCTGAGAGAGGCCCGATCGATCCACATTAGTCTGAACTCTCTCTCTTTCACTTTGAAAACTCAGGAAATCAGATTTCAGAGGGGGGAGAAAAAAAATTGGTTAATGCATTGATCACTCGGGCTGTATGCAAATCACATCTGCCTCTATTTTTTTGCTGATCAATAGCATTAATTAACCGCTTCGTTTTAACGGCACCCCGCAATCCCGTTAGACACCGCTGTCGACCTCAGAAATCACCCCCCGCCCCCCCGTCTCTCAGTAGCCATGGAAATGAACGGCGCGTGGCAGGGGCCATAAATCAGGAAATCCAATTTGACCATGAGCTCCGGTACTAACAGTAAAATATGAGCGCTAACACAGCACACAGGTAGATCATCCCATATTGGGCATAATATTATTTATTTATGACAAAAAACTCAAATGAAAAGAAAGTTTACATGAGTGCTTTTTCAACTTTTTCAGCAAGATTTGTGGAACTGCTTTAAAGAGTCACTCCACAGATTTTACAAATGAAATTCAGTTTACTCATCATGAGGAGTACTATACAGCCTGTGAAAACAGCTGTAAAATGTTGTCTGTGGCTATGGAGGAGCTTTCTAAAGTATGACAAAATACAGTTTTTCAAGCTCTTTTATCTTTCATTGGGATAAAGTATTTTAAGAAATAAAGTTTGATTTAATGATTTTTCCCACTGGACTGTTTATTGTTCACATTTATTGTATGGGGGGGGGGGTTGGTTTAGCTGCGCTAACCAGCCTAGCTGCTGCTGCCAGGGATGCTAGTGTGTGGGATTAATAATGGACGCTTTTTGAAATTATCATTATTCCCAAAATGCTCTTTTGTGATTTGCTTTGAAGGGCGTGCATGTGTGTGGGTCGGGGGGTGTTAAGTGAGTAGGGGGCAGGTGGTTGGTGGTGTGGGGGGTGGGGGGTGCGGGCTTGCTTGCTCATTTGGAGAGCTTTTCCAATTATACAATTAGTCAGGAATGTAGGCCAGTGGCCTTGGTGCTCCTCCTGCTCCCCGAACCTGGATAGCAAGTGCCCTCACCTCACCTCGCCTATTTATCTGTTTCTTTCTCACTCGGCAAGCATAAATAGAAATAGACTTAAAAAAACAGAAATGATATGCAACTGTGGACATAAAGTGAAAGTGGGATCAGCTCACAGTCCAGGAGGTTGAAGCAGCCAGTGTCCCATAGGAGCAAAGCTAACAAGCGCTGACCGTTGAATTGGGTTGCGTGTGAATGACCTGTGAATGACCATGGCAGTGCACTGTGGTGTTAATAGACAAAGTCATGGGGTCGTGGCTTCTCTGGTCAAATACTGTTTGTCGTGTTGAAGGGCTTTTATGTAAATCCACCATCAACTCCCACCATGTCCCAAAACCCCACCACTGATTTGGGATTGAACACTAACACAACGCTAACTACTTTTGATTTCTTTTCTTTTCTGGGATGGAGTGATATGATAAATTGATTTATGATGAAGGACAAATTGTTTTATAATTTGGCCTCTTTCTGATTGTCCCCTCACTCTTGCCTGCCTGCTACCGAGTGTGTCGCACTCGGTTTAATATGAAGCAACAACAACAGCAAAGTGCCATCTGTTGGCATGCGGATTTTCTGTAATCTCTCTTTACTGATTACAACAATGACTACACGAACCTCTTAAATAATTATCCCACAATGTAAAAAAAAAGAAATAAAAAAAGCAAAATAATTATAATCATTAACTCCCACCAAGTCTGCCACTCCTCCAGCAAATGAAGGCTGTCAGAGAGAGAGACAGAGATAAAGAGAGAGACAGAGTCAGAGAGAGAGAGAGTTTTTCTTCTGCTGTGATGCCAATCATGCCTTATTTATACCAGCGGGGTAGAGTACCACACAGCAGTGGCAATCTTAACCAAACAACATTGAAGAGGAAACTGTGGGAAAATTGACCCCTCTCCACCCACCACCCCTGCACCTTATGTTGTTCTTTTTCTGTCTTCTTAAGGAAAAAAACCATCGTAAAACGGAGTGCAGGTTACATTTTGTAGTTTGTTTGACATTGCATTGATATTTCCAGCAGTAGAATCAATGTCAGGTTTTGGTGTACATTTCTCAGAATTAAAAAAAATCTGCTTCTGTCTGGACCCAATTTTGCTTCAAGATTTAACAATCATACAGGAATAATCCAAAATGCATTGCAGCCAGACAGCAAGTTGTGTTTAAGAAAAAGATGTGATCAAAAAAACACAAATTTGCTGGCTACCTACATATACTTATATGGCCATAGACACAAGAAGCAAGAAGTTCACACCCATTCTGGGAAACGTAGAAAATCATTACAAAGAATTAGCAGACAGGCTAATAATTCCTGGAATGCACAAAAGTTTGATGGTATTTGGCAATGGAATCTTTTCTTTAGGATGTGGTTTCCAAATGAAAGATTATAACCACAAACCTTTTAAAATGCACTTCAAAGTTTAGGAATTTCTTTTTTTCTATAAGTCAAAGGTGGAAGAAGTATAATAAGTGGGGTTGTATGAGGTACTTATCCATAGTCATTGTATTACCTAGATGTAGATGTAGTAGATGGCGATCGGCACGCCCCAAGTTTGGAGAAGCAGGCAGGAATACCGGCATGGAAGCTAAGCAACATACTGCTGTGGATAGCCGCAGCAGCAAAACGCATTTTAGCCACCTAAAAGAATCTGTGTATATATATATATATATATAGTATACTGTGTGCAGCATGCGTAGGAATGCAGAAGTTCTACGGTTGAGAAAATATAGTGCCAAAGGAAAGGGCTGTCTGATGGCAAGGTAAAGAGGTGAAAATATTCAAAATATAGCGTACACTTGAACTGATATAGATTTTTTTAGGTGGGCCTATTTTGTATCATGAAATGGAAATACTCAAATAAGTACAAGTACCTCAAACTTGTACTAAAGTACTTTAGTACAAGTTTGAGGTACTTGTACTCAAATAAGTACAAGTACCTCAAACTTGTACTAAAGTACTTTACACCACTGTTATAGATACACATTCATTTGAAGCAACTGCCGTTCCTCTTTTTTTCAGCAGCAGGTTTGGTATGTCAAGGTTTTATGTGTGTGTCTGTAAATGCTCACCCATGTGTGTATGTGTGTGCGGGTCTCTTTATGAATCTCTTTCTATATAAGTCATCTGTGTGTGTGTGTGTGTGTGTGTGTGTATGTGTCTGCAAGTTTGTGTGTGAGTGCTTTGTGTGAGAAATGGTGTGAGAATGCGTCAAGGGGAGCATGTGTTAGCTCTGCTTCCAATATGAGGGAAATCTGTGGCACATACCTCCAATATGACACAAGCCAAAACGACATGACTCACCCATGCTATATTTGATTAATAAAACTACAGCCGGCAAAATGTGTTTCAAAACAACAGACCATTACCAAGGCGCGGTTTGACTGCAGAAATGTAGCATCATATTGTTATCATTAAGGTATGAAGACAAAATGCGTGTGGAGCATGAAATCTGATATGATCAAAAATAATATAATCTGAATGTTACATTTGCAGTTAAATATGTCTTCATTTTTCACTTTAGTGAGGCATATGTGAATGCAGGGTGATAATTCAGACAGCCGTTGTCCTGAGGAGGACAGCTGCCATATATGTTTAATCCCTGCTGCCCTTAAGCTTATAATAAATGTTATAACATGATTTTTCCAGCTTCAAGAGAAAAGGTTTACATTGATTAGCACTTTACAAGCGATCAATTTTTACAAACCCGCTTGACCCACTCGTCCCTTTCTCTGTTTCACGGGAAGCCAACCCTCAGGACGATGCTCTGTTACGAATTAAAAGAATACAGAGAAGAGAAGTGAGAGTGAATGAGTAATTGGAAAGAGGAAGAAAGGAAGAGGAGTGATGCTGGAGGGACGTGTATAGATTTGAGGGGAGCAAAGACGAATGTGAGGTACCTAAGAACGAGAGAGAGAGAGTCTAATTCCTGTCGCATGAGCACGACAACCAGGACGATGATGATGATGATGACGATGATGATGACACGCTGATTACAGACAACCAGGCGGGATGAAGCATCCTAACCCCACAAAGCAGACATATCCCTCACTTGTACTTGTCATATGATCTCCCAACACTCACTGGCACACACACAGAGACACACGTACAGTACACACACTATAACAGCCCATCACTATGAGAGATGGGGTGGCCACGCTCCTCCAGCTCCAGGAATAATGGCTTGCACCTGTTTACCATGTCACCTCTGTTTGCTAATTGTCTCCTTGAGCTACATAGAGAGGAATTGACGGCGTTGTGGCTTTTTGACAGGCAAGGTGTATGTGTGTGTTTGTGTGTGTATGTGTATCCTTAGTCAATATGTGATGAAAAGACTGGCACCAAATTTATTTTATGTTACATAGCTCTGTCCAGTGTGCATGCTAATACCTTGGGTGATTAGCATCATCCAAAAAGTGAGAAAACATGAACTTGAAGCAGCTCTAAATTTAATAACCTATGTAAAGAATAACCAAAACAATATCCAAATCCATCTTTGTATGTTCTCTCTGGATATTGGTACTCAATTCCTTAAAAATCACATGAAGGGTGTTGTTACTTTGTGTCCTTGGGTCTAATTGTTTCTTTATTTATTGGCATAAGAAAACCATATGTGTGTTTGTATATCCAAAACCTCCTCTTTTATAAAGTTTTAAAGTGTTTTAATGACTCATCTTGGACTCAAAAGATGAGTTTTGATTGTGGCATATACACAAATTTCATCAAACAAAATGTTCTACCATTATTCTTAAATTAATGCTCATACTTGTGACAAATCCTCGCACATTGTCTTAACTGGAGTTGAGATGATAGGACTCATATCAGTTTTCTCTCTATGTATTCAGTAGAGATATTGGTCCAAGACACATTTAACCTAGCTTAGCACAAAGACTGGGGGCAGGGGGAAACAGTTGGCCTAGCTTCATCAAAGACGCCTTCCAACTCCACAGCTCACATATTTCCACAGTGTCTGTGCTTTAGTCCGGAGTTTAGACGTGTAGAAACAGAAAACAAGACATTGCAATTTAACAAGTGGTTAGTTTACACCACAGACTGTTTATAAAGATGGACGACATGACAGCTCCCCAAACGTGAAGCCAAACTCGATATCACTACTGCGCAGACTCTGGCTCCAAATGACATCACCAGCACAAGATGGCAGCTCCCGTATCCAGGATACTTTACTTTGGCTTCATTTTTATACAGTAGGAGGAAGTGGAGACGTGTCGTCCATCTTCATATATCAGTTTGGACCCAGTTAGTCCTGTTAGAAGGCGCATTTTGCAGAGGCTAGCTTTTTCCTCCTGATTCAACTCTGTGTGCTAATTAAGTTAGGCGATACATTATGTTATCTCTCTCCTGGATGAAAAAAAAAAAATTAAATTTATTTTTATTTAACTCCTGGCAAGAAACAAAAAAAAGTGCATTTCCCAAATATTCATTCAGTATCTTCCAGTTCCAGTTTTACACAGATACACAGATTGGCTAAGCCAGCGCTGACCGTCACTTTTGCGATTAAAATGACGCATCATGTCAATTTCAGGAGAATTTCCCAGTTAATCTTTAATGAGTACCAAATTAATATTTTAAGCTAATCATCTCAATAGTTCTGCATCTGGACATCCAGTATTTGGAGCAAGTAGCTTGTGAAAATAAGGTTGTAAAAGTAAGTAGGCCACAGCTGTTAATTCAGTGTGTCATACATTAAATCAACATTTCATATCTTCTGCTCATTTTCAGGTTGTAGAGGTTGTGAACATTAATTAGGCTGTCACTGAAAGCTGTAGTATTACCTTTTCAGCTGACAAAAGGTGATCACAGGTCTCAATTGAATTTTTGAGTTTTGTTTTTTTAAAAATAGTTACTTGAAAATGTTGAAATTAACCTAATCAGATTCAATAGGGGATTCAAAAGAATTCAGATTTGAAAAACAGATTTTACACTGGGCTCGAATCCGATAAAATGCTTTAAGACCCCAACCAGTCAGTCAGAGGTGTCTATTCGGGTGTCAGTTTGTGACATCAGCAACATATCCTGCAGGTCTTTCTGCTATCAGAGGTGTAAACATATGTGGCCTGACACCCAAGATAAAAACATTCTCAACTGCTACCATCATTTTGCATTTTCATTCATTTTGTCTTCGTCCCAAATGCTATTCACCTGTCAAATCGCATTCCTTTGGATGGCAGGTCCTGTCCCAACATGATGTTCATTGTAAAAATTACACAAACTATATGAAGCTATTTCATGGGATCTTTAACATACTGTACAGTATGTTATAGCATTGTCTGCCACATAAACTACCTACTTGACAACGTGGGCAAAAAATCCCCAAATAATGGTGCGATTCTGCAAATTGTGCATGACAAAACTGAGATGCAAGGAGGCTAATGCAAGGTTGATGGCATATGGTCACTTAAACAAGAATAGTTTGTGTCCACTTGCAAAGTTTAGGATAACAGGGTGACATTCATTCACCGTACACCCACCCCACCACCCATACAACCAATGTGTCATATTTCCATATAGTGTGCGTGCACGCAAGTATACATTCATGCATTGTTTGATGGAAGCTCAAAGGGTTCGTTTCTGATAGGATGTCCATTTTATCTGTCTGGCTGGAAAAATAATGGCGATGATTGTGAATAACTAACTCTCTTCTATAACTTTGATGTACTCCAGGGCGAGCCACTGACCCACCAACAGATGCTGTAATGGGCAGCTATGAATGTCACAGCAGTGTGACTGAGAAGCATGGCACTGCTTAACAAGTGCATGCTCAATTGACTTTCCGCGGATAAACAAAGATTTAAATGAAAACAAAAGATGCATGCGCAGGTGTGTAAGTGTGACAGACACCTTTAATATCCTCTCCTTTCCCGTGATCAATCAGTGTGATCGTACCTGTGTGACTGCCTCCGTTCCAACGAATGCCGGATGTCAGGAAGAGCACCGACAGCTCCACAGAAGGTGGGACGACAAGAGCCTGTAAACAAAGCACACACACCAGGAAATTCACAGTCACCCGCATTTGAAGCTTGACAAGTTTGCAACACTGGCGACAGAAGAGAAACACCCATTAAAATATTGTGCGCTGATCCCCTCCCCCCAAAACCCCCCACATCTTTATTTTTCCTCAGGACTTCCTGTGAGGACGTGATGTCATTTACACATCCCTGAGTAATCTAACAAATATATGAACTGTAATTGCTTGTGTATATCAATCTTTTACTTTTTTCATTTTGTTATTATTATTACGTTTTAATTTGACACTGTAATATCCAGTTTAAGACGAGGGAATCGTACTGGGACACATACTAAGATGCACAAGGTTTACCATTTGAGAGTTAAAATACAATGTTGGGGGGGGGAAGAAAAAAAAAAGCAGGAAGCTTTGTTCTCATAAGCAGAAAACTGTGAGAGGAGCCTACGCAGCACAGCAGAGGATGTTATCTGATCCAGCCTTGAAGCCCCGTCGCTTAACGCCAGAAAAATAATCAAGCTGACACAAAGTACGTGAAGTAAAAGACTGCCACTCCCTTTTAAAGTAGCATGTAACTTGGTGAGTGGCATTTGAGCTGAGGCCTCACAGAGACACAGAGATACTGACAGCAACTGGCTTTGACTCATGAAATTATAGAGGATATATTTTCTAAACCCTGCAAAAGGTTTTTATGTTCGATTAAGGTGGAAAACCCAAAAAAGTTGTATAGCTTTGTTCTTTGTTGAAGAAGCTAATTTATCCATTTCTATGCAGCTGACTAAACTGCTCCTGATTTACCTTTCATTTTTTTGTGACATTTCAAACGTTTGCTTAAATCTGTTGAAGTTTGCTTGGATGGTAATCTGCAAGATCTTGGTTTTGTATATTTACCTTCAATCTTTAGTGCTAAGTTCAACACTGTGTTGTTCCTGCACTCCGCTACCCTGTTCGTCACCTGTTCATCACAGTATGAGCAAAACTGTGATTTCTTTTCTTGGGTTTCTATAGGTGGCGCTCTTTTCTGTGATTCATTCATTCTGGACATTATTACTTAAAAGAAGTCCAACAAATTCACATGGCTAATCTGGATGTGGAGAGGCAGCCAGGCATGGAGAAGCTGGCTCAGTCCTGCAACGGGGGGGGTAAGAGGGGGAACACAGATGTGGAGGGTCTGCAGGAGGGCCACCCAGATCTACCCACCACTACTGTTTCAATGGAGCGTCAACAGGAAAACTCACACTCACATACAGGGAACACACACACACACGCTTACACACAAAGCCACGACATTGCCTTAAGTCACAATCTAAATTGGCTCCCAAGGGCATACCGACTACCTTGTTCACCAAAGGCATTGTGTATGTTTTCTGAGTGCTTAGCATATGCTGCTGTAACCTGAGATCTCTCTCTCTCTCTGTGTGTCTGTCTCTCTCTCTCTCTGTCTCCCTTGCACACACACACACATGTACGCAAACACACGATGTTGCTAGAAGTTGCTCTGTATTCTCCCTTAACGTGTTTCCCATCAGGCCCTTAATTAAATTCAAAATAGTTCACATCTACCTATTAAACCATGTTGCAGCAGCCACCCACCAGACAAACCTTGACATACAAATACAGGCAGGGTGATGGGGTGGGGTTGGTGGGGGGGTCGGTCTTTTATAAGGAAAGAAAGTGGAAGGAAGAGAGGAGAAACTATAAGGAACTCTTCTCAGATCACAAGCAATGAGGAATGTCACGTCTGCTTTTTATACTGCCATATGATATTGTAACACTGATGTATGAAAGGTAAACACACTGATTTTCTCTGTCATGTATGACTTACGTGAACATGTTGATAAAATGTGATTGAGGAGGTGTCAATCAAAAAACTCAAATCTGTCAGGTTAATTTTCTGGACACGGTGCAGGGGCTGGTTTGCCTTGAAACTTCTAAACATATTTTCTAAATTATACTTTATTGCTGTTTTCATGATCAAAACTAAATATGGAGTCATAAAAACAGCTTGCAAACTACATTCAAAGGCAGATAAACAGGTTATTGTTCTACCAGAGAGAAATACCACAGCAAAAGCTACTGACACTTGATTGAATCTGCTACATCTATGATTTGATATTAAAGTATACTGCAGAGTAATGGAAATAGCTAACATTTTAAGACAGTCTAACCTTTCCTGTGTTTACCTTATTAAAGAGTGTGTACCTTAACTGGTAGTTCAATACACATAGGGGGGAAAACAATGTGTATAAAGCCGGCAGTGTTTAAGCAGGCGAACAGTAAAGTAATAGGCAAGAGCAGTGAAGTGTTGATTCTACAAAAGATGCGGGGGGGGGGGAATGCACCTCAGTGCACACACATACAAACAAACACACATATATGCACGTACACATACACACACACACACACATTCCCTCCCCCTCCTCAATATACTCCGCTGCCTGGCAGCCGAAGTTAACATTTTCAGAGAAAATATTCCTTGCCTCCAATAGTCCGATGTAATTCATTTTCCATCTCTGTTCATTAATCATTGTTAAAATTAGTGATCCATTTCTTCCACTCTGCCATCTGCACTCAGCTTCCTAACAAACATGACACCTCAGCGCATAATAAAAGCTGACAGCTACGAGGAGGCCTTTCCAAATAGCTTTCTGCATATGTGCACCTCCACGACTTGATGCCGTTGTCTGACAAAAGTAGGTTATTTAGACCGCTGGCTGGAGAGAACTGCACGAGTACACACATGTGCATGCTCAAACATATATGACATATATGGACATTTATGTGCATGTATACACCAAGACTTTGCAGATACAAAGAGGCAGAAAAATCACACACAAATAATCTCAGAACTCATAGTCACATGCTTACACTTTCACGCACATTCACCAGCACATACACAAAACAACAGATGTGCCTAATCTTGAATGGAATGTGCTACAATTCTGATAAGGACAATCTCCCCCATATTTCTCAGCAAAGGGGTAAATTGAGGAAAATGAGAAAAAGGGAAACATACAAAATATGAGCAATCATGAAACCCAAGAGAGTGAAAGAAACAGAGAGAAAGAGAGAGCCTTAAAAGTATCCTGTTTACCCCTACAAGGTTTTTGCTTTAACTTCAGTGGAACAGTGTTGTACTTTTCCATTTGCATTTGCTTCCAGCAGCTGTGGTATTTGTGTGCATTTGTTGTGATACTGTACAGTTTATCAGCTCGGCTACACCCTGATCTTAACTCGGCTAAGCTAAGAGCTAATTTGGAGGCAAGACAGAGAAGGTAAAAAGAGAGTGAGGCCAGACGATGCCCCTCTCAGGTCACCCAGGCCTCATAAACACCTCTGATTCACATAAAAATACCTTGATGGAAAGCTATCAACTCCCCAGATGCCCCTGCAGACACCCAGTAGCCTGAACACATGTAGATGTAGGTGCTTATAAAGTAGCATGCTTAATACACTAGAATACTTAAAAAATGAGGTGAAAAGTGATTCCAGTGTATTTATTGCACACAGACTCATAGTTTAATGAAGCATGCACTCTAATATCTGTGAATCTAGCTGCATTTCTGGGTTGAAGAAGTGAAATAAACAGGTACAGCCACATCAGAAACACAGGCTACGGGGAAAATCTTTTCCACTTTACATTCTGTCATTACTTATTTATGATCAAATGTGTTATTTATTGCATAATTTCTATTATCACTGAATAACTTTTCCACCGCAAACAAGTGTAAAATCAGAGGAAGATATATCAAGAAATAATTTAAAAATTCACCAAGAATAAATTTGAATGCCATCCAAGCCTCTTTCTCTGTCTCTCTCTTTTGCGCTCGCTCTCTCTCTCTCTCTCTCACACACACACACACACACACACACGCACACAGCTTACTCACGGTACCTTCCCCTAGTCTCTTGTTAACACCCCCCCAAACTGTCCCTTCTCACATCCACACACACATATGCACACAATCACAAATACGCACACACCCACACACACACAAACGTTCACATCTCACACTTAAACCTCAACAATCCTATGCTGCTGTAGTCCTCTGATTCTCTGCTCTACACACACACACACGCACACACACATCCACCCAGACACACACACACACGGTCAGGATCCCTCCCTGGTGAGGTGTGTGTGTCTCTGCCCGAGGCACAGCACATTAATCTATATAATGCCCTCAAAGAGAAGGCTTTTCACACCGCTAACTGCCAAGGACTACGAGGGGCAGCGGCTGAGCCATGATTCAGCTGTTAGCCCAACTGGCGTCCCTGCGCACACATACACTCGCACCCCCACACCCCTCCCAACACACACACACACACACACACACACAATATGTTAGCAAGAATACACATATACACCCTTCTCTGGCAAGAAAGACAACACAGACACCTTTGTGAGCTCACACAGGGACACACTGATTAACACTAGAGCTGGGTATCCAACCTCAATATGTTTTTGGTGAAGAAAGAAATGTGCCGAAAGTATTACAAATTCATACTCTTCTTTACTTATTCCTTGATCAGATAGTTCCATCATTAATTCATTAATCATAAAGTCATTCATTTTGCCAGTTTTAGACTGTATTTTATTCAGGCAAAGTTCTTCTACAGCTGCATGTGTATGGTAAAAAATGTAGCTTTAGTTTAGCTTCTTTGGTAAAAATGTAAGCCCTGGTCAGCATTGATCTAGCATTGCTTGTATGAGTTAAAGCTTCGTGATATTGATTACATATATAAAAGTGTGTACAGTAGCTACAAAAAGTCCCCCACTGAATTTTTCAGATTTGACCGATGAAACTCAGAAAGCACCCGAGCAAATAAATGCAGAAGAAGCTGTTCTCTATACAGTAAGTACCTCCTTCGCCACAGCAGACACTACAGGAGGAGACGGTTTACCGATGTTACCTTGTAGGATTTCTGGGCTTCACATCCTCATATTTCAGACTGTAACCTCTTGCCAGTGTGTGAAGTTGCCCAGTGCAGATTTAATATTCATTTGTTGCACGGAGGGCCACAAAACAGACAGCTCAGAGCGGTGATTGGAGGGCCAGTGCTCAGAGACAGACGGCGAGCAGAAGAGCAGCTAAATCATCTTGACATTCACCAAGAAGTAGCCACACAGAAAGCTACTGCTGCTGTTAGTTCTCCCATCGACTAATTTGGTTCTACTTAACCCCTAAACACCCCATGCGCACACACACACACACACACACATAGAAGTGGATACAAGGCAAATAGAGGCTGACACACACATATGCACAGGCACGAGAGCACACACACACGCGCGCCTCACAGTGACACATTTAATTCCAGGTTCTCAGCACATCTGAATTACAGCAGGCTGATGAGGGAGAGAGGGCCAGGCCCCTCTGGACTGATTAGCATCATTTAAGAAAGCCTTCCTTTTTCCTGCCCACCTCGGCGACCCCTCTCTCCCAGTCTCTCTCTATCACTCTCTGCCACTCGCCGGGGCAACCCACCCACCTCCCAGCCTAATATGGGTGGCATCCCCACCAGCACAAGTCAATATGGAGTACACTCATTTACATCTAACACAGGAGAACGACTCAAGTGCCTGTGCCTCTGGGGCTATTTTATTCCTTCAAGTATTCATAGACAAGTGCTTGTTAGCTTTAGATTCTGTTTTCTAAAAGTGTGGACAGAAGGACATAACTAACGCATATATACGTCAGGCGCCATATGATGCATTTTTTTCTGCCCGTGTAAAGTAAATAAGACAGAGCCTGTTTTATTTGTGCATATTTCCCCCCTTCTAAATTATATAAGCCTTGCACATGGCTTAAAATTTTGTAAAGCTTTTCTCAAAATCCTACTTATGGTTGCCATTCTGTGCCAAAAAGTTCATCTGGCCTGTAAATTTAAGCATGGATTACAAATATTCAAATCATGAGCTTACTGTTCAAATAAACATTTCCAACAGGGAGGGGAAAAGTTGCAAGGCATACACTTTCAGCATAATTCCTCCTCTGGCACCTCCCCTCCCTACGCTCCTAATAAAACAACCACACACACACACAAAAAAAAGAAAAAAAAAAAAAAAAAAAAAAAGCAGGGAACAGAAAGGGGGGTTAGGGGGCGGGAGACAAGAAATGCAAAAACAAAAGACAGAGTTAAAAGTTTGGCTTCTTCATTTACCGTGCGGCTGGATAAACAGTGTTGATGAAATATGTAATTAATGTAATTGTAACCACCTATGCAATTACAGTCAGCCGGGTGGGCTCGGCTATGGCCCCGGTGCACCCTGCCATAGGACAATAGGGCACCTTATTACAGTTTTAAAAGGGGGAGGGAGGAAGAGGGGGGTGAAAAAGGGGGAGGCTTAAGCTGGTCAGCTGCTCACCACATGGTAGAAATAATAAGGACTGAAGTCACAATTATTTCAGCTTTGGTTTAGCGTCGCTGATCACTGCACTTTATTCTGGACAATACAAATACCTGACAAACTCCTAGACATCCAGGGATTTCTGAGCCATACTATCTGCGGTATACAAATGAAATGACTAAACACAATGTTAGACCAATCTGCAGAGGTGGAGGAAATATTTGTGTCCTTTTCTTAAGTAAAAGTAGCAATACCACACTGTAAAAATACTGCATCACAAGTAAAAGTCCTGCGTTGAAGATTTTCCTGAAGTAAAAGTTTGTAAGTATTGTGAAATGTACTTAAAGTGTCAAAAGGTAAAGTATTCGAAGCAGAAAATGGCCCCTGTGAATGTTATACAATTACATATTATATCATTATATTATTATTTCTTATACATTAATGTATAAGTACCATTTTACTGTTGTAGTTGGTCAAAGGGAAGCAGATTTGAACTACTTTATATACTCTTGGGTAGTTTAATCTGCAGTACTGCATTATATTGCAGGAATTTATATTTGTTTAATGCAAAATCCTAATTTATATTGCAGGAATTTTTCAAGAAAATCTAATGGGTTTAGTTTATTCAACTTAAGAAGTAGGAGGAATTTCTCAACCCATGAAGGAACTCTCAAAAATTATATATATATAGATAAAGAGATACATGTTTTTTATGGGACAGCAACGACAACAGCTGTCAAATAAATGTAGTGGAGTAAAATATTTCCCTCTGTAATGTTGTGGAATAGAAGTGCCATGAAATGACAATACTCAAAGTACAAAATAGCTCAAATATGTACTTAAATAAGGTACTTAGATACTTTCCACTACTAGTTATATCTGTTATGACTTGATCCAATGCATTTACACTTCTGTTTGAATATTTTGTATTCTTAGTGCACAGTATGACCACCTGCTTTCACACTAACCTGCAAATGCCACCATCTGCAACCACCAAAGACGCTCAGAATAAAACCAGCCCTGGTCCCATGTATAGACTGCTACAAACTATGGATGAGGAAAAATGTAGCATCAGTATATACAAACATATTGTAACCTGGGTAAAGACAAGTCAGAATTTGGGTGCAAGCCGCTACCCAGGCCCGTTCACACTGACAGCCGGTGTTATCCCAGGGATTAAAATAGCCTTTTCTCTACTATCCGCCCCTGCCCAGCATTAAAGTCTTCCACATTTGCAAAATTGCAAACAGATGCAACTCAAGTACCTGCAAATAATCTGCCAAGACCAATTTCAAAAGGGAGATTTCAGAATATGTGGGAGTCATTAGAGGGAGTATTATTTC
This sequence comes from Macquaria ambigua, assembly GCA_008360985.2. Classification (NCBI taxonomy): domain Eukaryota; kingdom Metazoa; phylum Chordata; class Actinopteri; order Centrarchiformes; family Percichthyidae; genus Macquaria; species Macquaria ambigua. The sequence goes on along the minus strand of VMKM01001677.1, from coordinate 75,954 downwards.
AGCGATGAGCGCGAGAGGGCCAGCCGTGTTTCACCTAACCAGATGGGTTCTGCTGCCTTTTATTCAGGAAGAAAGAAGCCGACGTGTTCTTCATCTCCCCGTTCCCCCCAAATGAAGATATATAACGTGTATGAAACAATTACTGCAGAATATTGGAAGTTTCAGAAGCAACCAAAGAATGTCAAATATCCTTTCGAGTTTCTCAAAACAATCTTTTCATCTTCTTCCCAGTGAGGATGCTTTCGGATGGGGGCTGAGGAGGGGGGGCTGGGGGGGATTTTCAATGTAAACGAGGATACAGACACAGAGATCTGAAGCTTTTATTGTTTTGTACTGAGTGTTAAATATGAAAAAGAATTAAAAGGTAGATGCCTTAAAAGGGGCCTGTGGCGTATGTAAATGAAATATGTTTCAGAGACATAATTTGCAACTGCTGCTGTTGTTATTTTTCTGATGGTTATCTGAAGTTTTTCTGGTCGCCTCAGTGCAGCTTTAAAGCGACGCACAACAAAGCGTTCTCCAATTAAAGACAATTTTAACACCAAGAACTTCAGCAAACTTCATTAGATTCTCCATCCAGCAGCTGACAAAAAGCCTATCAGAATGCATCTTTAAGTGTCTGTAATGAATAATGTATAATCAAAACACACATTTTTTTCTCACACTAGCCATTCACAACATCTACCAGCCCTTATAACAAATTAAATGTTTATATCAAATGGAATTTGATTAGGTGACTGGTTATTATTGCTAGTAGGGAAGCAGAATAACAATCTAAAGCACTTTAAAAATGATCAAAATCACCAAGCCCTTGAAACAATACACATTCAATCAAATTCTTCATAATTGTAACAGTAGGAAGCATTTTAGGCATTCCACCCACAACAAACAGGCTTTGTTCTCCTGTTATGAGAGGCAGTGAGGGGACACAATCAAGTGCGTGAGAAAGCCAGGAACGCAGGATTTCAAGCAATTCCTCCCTCTTTCTCTTTCTATACACCCCACCACCACCACCACCACCACCACCACCCCTTCTCTCTCTTTTTTCAGGGTCGCCCATATTATTTGCTTCCTGTCTCATTGTAGCTGGCAAAAAGAGAATTTGGTAATTGAGTGGTACAGAACATGTGCCCTCCCTACTCGCAGATGACAGATGGATTATAAAAACTTCAAAGGCGAGCATTTGGAGCACCAGGGGAGAGATGCTAGGTATTTGAACTATCATTCTTTACCCAGGAGACAATGACTGCCTGACATGGTGCATACATCAAGGAATAGTGCAACGGCACAGATATAATCCAACACACACACCCCTCCTTTTACTCCTTTTCCATCTCTCTTCCTCTCCTTCTCCCTCCCTGTGCTATATATTTAACATCCTGTTCTGAGCAACTTTGCGCCAAGCTCAGGATCATAACAAGTGGGGGGTAACGCTGAGAGTCTGGTGGAGAGAGAGAAGGCGGCACTGGCAGGGAAAAGAATCTTATCTTTGCATTTTTCTTTTCTTGACTTGTCACCTTTGTGGGCTTTTTGCCGCTTTCAGGGTTCAAACAGTGGCATCTCCTTTCCCCTGGTCGGTAAAATAATCAGAGTTTAGCCTTAGTTGTGGCTTTGTGCTTTTTAAAAATACAGCCAGATTAGCAGGTCTTGAGGAAAACTGTAAGCACTACTGTACTGCAAGTGAAGGGGAGAATGGTGGGCGGCGACGCCTATAATCATCTTATAAGCATGATTTATGAAAAGGGCCATCTGCTTTGCCTTACTTAAGCACGGAGGCAACCTTTAATAATATAAGGACATGAGGAAAGGAGGGGATAGTGGGGGGTGAGTACAAAAAGGTGGGGGGAGACTATTCGACACAATGACACACACACACACACACACACACACACACACACAAACACACAGACACGATGATTTCAACAAACCAGTAACCCGACTGCAAGTACCCCTCTCCCTCCCTCTTCTTCTTCTTCTTCTTCCTGTCTCTTCTCCTCTTCAGCATCCAGCCATTAGTTCAGATGGCAGCTAATCACTGTTGACCTCTCCTGTCACACCATTTAACCCCAGCCCCTCCCCTTGACCCTGAAGGAATTAGCAGCCTCACTGTAACACACACACACACACACACATACAAACACACAGATTTGCATACAACTTACAAACTACCTTGCAGACAGAGAAAAAGTCCTTCTACCCACAGTCTCTAAATTCTAGCATATGATTCTTACACGACTCATAAATGCACAGGATCCTACCCAGCTAATGGTTTGGACTACAAAATGGCCAAAATCGCAAAAAAATGCCAAGTTTCCACAGTCCAAGCCGACATATTCAAACTGCTTGTTTTGTCCAACCAACAGTCCAACACCCAAAGATATTCAGTTTGGTAAGAAACACTAAGAAAACAAGCAAATAATTACAACTGAGAAGCTGGAACCACTGACTTTTTGGCTATTTTTGTTTCAGAAATAACTTAAATGGTTAATCATCACATTTGTAGCAGATACATTTTCTGACGATGAGCAAACTGATATATATGATATAATTTTTTTCCCCCGATTAATCTCTCAAAAGTGAAAAATGCCCCTAACAACTTCCCAGGGAAGATGATGTCTTCAAATTGCCTGATTTTTCCGACCAACAGTCCCAAACCCAAAGAAATTCAATTAACAATGATTTAAAAGAAAGAGACAAAGAAAAGCAATACATTCTCACATTTAAGAAGCTAAACCCACCAACTGCTAAACACAAGCTCAACACACACACACAATAATTAATGCATTTTTCCTTGATAAATGCATTAATTATTGATCATCAAAATAGTTGTTGTTAATTTGATTGTATCAGTGTTAGTTTTAGCCGTTGTTCATAGGGAAATAAGTCTGTTGAAATCTTAATTCTATCCTTAAATTCCAGTACAACCGTAGGTCCTTTGGACAAATTAAAAAGCAAGGATCTGAAACCAGCTAAGTGATATCATAACACATTTCACACATGAAGAACAAGAACGTCTCAAAGCGATGCAGCTCTGATTTGATTGGCATTCATGCCCCAGCTGCTGCCCTTTGGCCTCGCTGTGACCTGGAAATGGCTCCCAGCGGGACCTTAAAGAGCGACGGCGGCAGCGTTGGGAGAAGGAGATGGGTGGGTGGGTGGGGGTGGGGGGGTATCATAATGAGGCCATACAGCATATGCTATTGTGCACATACACACATTTCCACTTGTGCATATAGACACACACACACACACACGCCCCTCCCCGTGTGGTCACCTTTTCAGTGTCCATCAGGATTGTCGGCCTAATCCTCGTCGGATCATCTCATCAATGCCTAGGCTGTTTATGTGTAATGGATCCCATCTAACTCCCACTCTCTCTAACCCCCAATGCTCCCCTTTGCCCCTCCACCCCCTTCCACCCCTTCCCTGCCTCCCTCCAGGTCTCTCAACATCCTCTCCTCCCTCCTTCAAAACTGTTCTCCCTGCTCCTAAAAGAAATACACCAACTTTTTTAATTCCTTATTTATTTATTTATTTATTGCAAATAAGCTCCACTGGTCTACTTCTAGATGTGCATTATGAAGAAAGGCAGTGGATATATCTCTGTATTTAATGTTACGTAATTATACCTTATCCCCAGTGGTCAGTGTATGTTCTGCAATATTGTATATTCAATTTTATGTTTTCAGTTCAAAAGTCCACTAGAGATCAAATTCATTTAACTGATTTAAATGAAATTTGTAAAACGTATAGATACTGCATATCTATCCTTACAGGCTCGTTTTTATTGGTATTGTGGTATATAAAGTCAAACCCTACTTTTCATACCACTCAGTTTGGGGTATGGTAGAATTCAACATAAATTCCAGATTTCTGGTCCGCCGTATAATTTTCTTGGCAAACCTGTCATGGAAACTGTATAATCGTTTGTCTTTCCACCCTTCCCATCCTTCCTCACTCTCTTCATCCTCCTCCTCCTCCTCTTCGAAGCCTCGCAGCATGTGTAAGCAGACGCGCACGTGCTCCCTTCGCCCTCATTACGAGCTAACTACGCTGTTAGATTAAAAGCGTGTACAGAGAGGAAGACAGAGAGCGAAAGAATGAAAAGGGAGAGCGAGAGAGAGAGAGAGAGAGAGAGAGAGAGAGAGAGGAGGAGGAAGAGGTGGGGGGAAGAGAGGAACAGGCCGAACCTCCATAATTAAGATCACTTCAGAGATTACCTCGGGCAACAAAAGCACGGCAAGCGGCCGCCCGCAGCCACAGAAATTGGATGAAAAAGGGGTGTTGAGGAGGAGACTGACCTCCGCCGCTCTCCACCGGGCTCCGCACAAACATGAGCCACGGCTGGATCAAATGCCCCTCCCAGCAGTAACTGACACACACACACACACACACACACACACACACACACAACAGGTACTGTACTGGTACATACTGTAGAGTCAGAGAGACAGCGAACTGAGGAAAAGCACACTTACAGGCAGAGGCAGACACGCACATAGAGGATTCGGCACGTGAGGGCTTACATTTTATTACAGGCCACATATTAGAAAACACACAGACACATGTCTCTGCTAAGTCTGAAAAAACTCCTTTGAGTATGATGCCACCTTCACATTATTTTGAGAGAAGGACATGATTGCCAGTCAGTTATCAGTTACAATTTATTTCAATATTTAATAGTTACAAGCTGCACCTTATACCTTTAAATAGTTTGGTTCTTGTGGGACACACCATTCGTAACGCTACATAGGAGACAGCGGAGCTTTGTCCCCAAATTTAAAATAACCACTGGGAGGCTGATGTGAAGTCTTTTTTCCTCATTTGGAAGCTAGTTTTTACCATAAATCTGATGTGATGCAAACACGGCATTACACCCACCTATTGGATCCTGTCATCCACGGGCTTCCACACTGACCAGCTGTCAAACCAACACTTGAGTTATTTTTTCTCTCTCCTTTCACGTTCTGTACTTTTTGCTTTCCCTCCGTCAATTTCCACATCCTCAGCCTCAGTGTTCTTCAGTGGTGTTCACCTCGTCCCTTCTCAATCCACCTCACTCCCACCCCGCAAACCAACCTTGATCTCCGGCGAGCAGAGGGGAAGCCATTTACTCTAATCACAGGGATCCAGCAAGAGCGCCTCAAAGCCCTCGGGGGCTGATCGGCAATCAGAGAGACGGAGGCTATGAGGGAGAGAGAGAGAGAAATAAACTCTACCTCAACTTCAGATTTGTGAAGCAAACCTCTCCGATCCCTAATCCAAAGCAGCTCTGCCATGACATTGACCTGTTGGTGGGTAAGCTGGATGAGGGGTGTTTGGGAGGATATGAGCACAGAGTTGAAGGACTTCCTGTGACAGAGTAAGTTCTGGTCAGTGGGGTCACAGGCAGGGTGAAGTGAGGAGGCGCTGGGTCAGGACAGGAAGGAGGCAATAAGTGTAAAAGATACTGCGCTGTGGCACAAAATGACCTTACTGTGACTTCTGATATGGCTGTTTATCAATTTCAACAACTTAAGAACTCCTCCACCAGGTTAAAATTTTGACTGAAAGGATAACTCTGGTTTATTACAACCTGGATCTCATTTTCATAGTTTTGGCCTTTATTTCTATCGGTTGTGATAAGCAAAGTAATTGCTGAGATTTAGGAGCATGGTGATATTGCAACAAAAAAACAAACAGCAAGAAACAAGAGTGGTCAGTAAATTGTAAATAAGACAAAGGTTTAGCCAGATTATGAAAACTGTACACAAACTGTACACAACTAGTACAGCAAGTATCAGGAAGCCGTTTGTAGAGCTGAATACTCGACTGGATGGATCCCATTCATTCAAATGAAAATCCAAGCCTTTGCATTTAGATTGACGGCAACACATATAAATAATTATTTTAGGCTCTGGAAAAGTTTTACAAATATTAACCTTTCATGATTTAACAAGACTAAGTGTGGCTTTCAGCTAAATGCTAACATCAGCATGCTAACATTCTGGTGTTAAACAGGTATACTTTTTATCATGTCCACCATCTTAGTTTAGTGTGTAAGCATGCTAAGGTCTGCTAATTAACGCTAAACAAAAAGGTTGCCTAGGATGATGTGAATGTCAGTTTTGGAAGTATTTGGTCAGAAACCAAAGTATTGGACAAATTCAAATTTTGACCTGATGAAGGTGCTAAATCAAAGAACAAAGTTATTATAATTCATCCTGAGGGAAACATGAATGTGTACCAAATTGCATGGTAATCTATCCAATAGTTGTCAAGACATTTCACCAAATGTCAGTGGCACTAGAGGAAAAGTCAGGGGTTCATCAAAGTCTGTAGGTTTCATCCTCTGGGGACCATGAATGTCTTTACAAAATTCCATGGCAATCCATCCAATAGTTGTTGAGATATTTTACTCTAGACCAAAGTGGTGGACCGACCAACCGACATTGCCATCCCTACAGCCATGCTGCTGGCATGGCTACAAATTTATGATTAAAAAGTAATAATTGACTTTGTTTGCAGATTGAGGTGTCCTGACAACATTTTTATAATGGTCGTCTGTGGGGAAAATGCTTTTTGATCTACGAGGGATTTCTTTTTTGTTGCAGTACCACTCTTGGCTACTGAAACAGTTTTGCAGCAAGGCTAACTCGCCGTGCCACATACAGCTCAGTAGGTTTTTTTTAAAACCTGCCTGTTGTCTGACTGCTCCTGTTTCTTCCCTTGTCTGACTTCTTTTTAACAAGATCTCAGCCATTGCTTTGGTGAGTACAGTGTTATCATAACCTAACAAAACGGCCGAACCCACGAAAATAAGATCCAAGTTGTAATAAACTTGAACTATCCTTTAAAAAGTCGCTTTCCTGCCTGTGATTGGGTACAAAACCTCACAATACTGGGTTACTACTATATACTGCACAGTCCAAACTGAGAAATAAAAGGAATTGTAAGTCTTCCATGTCCTTTTCCTATTCTTTCATTAATGGGTGCCATAGATTGACAGAAGGTTAGAAACAGCGAATCTGTTCAAAGTGACCCCCCAGTTTTTGGGACACACATTGTGAGCGGGTGAGCAGACTTGAAGTGAGAACTCACTCCCACCCTACGTGCCTATCAGTGTCATCAACCACACCATGGACGCAAATGCCCCCCCCCCCAAACCCCTTCTCTCTGTGTGCAGATCTGACAGTCCTGTTTACCAAAGCAGCCGACAGACAAGCTGAACAAGGGCCCGGGCACTTCCACTTAACTCTCTCCCCCATTACTACGATTGGTGCGAACGACACAACAAAAGAGATAAAATGCAGTTCTAAGCCGAAGAAAACAACTCCAGCTCACGATCAAGAATAATAATAATAACAAAAAAGACACGGATGAAAACAAAAGAGGAAGACGAGGAGGAGGTGGGGGGCCTAGAGAGAGAGGAGATGATGAGGTGGGCCGTTTGAAAATAAAAATAAAAAAAAGATGATTTGAGAAAATTGTCGGAAATTGCAGGAGATCTGTTAAAGGTTTCTTTTTCAGCAGGGGTGGGAGCGCATCTTATGACTTAAAAAGAGGTATTAAAGGAAAGAAGCAGGCGCCGGGGGAATTCTCCCACGTCGGAGAGCTCTCTTTTTAAATTCAACCCTGGTAATAACGCAGATAAATAATAGATAAATAGTATTTAGCTCCCACCTTGAACAACGCTTTTTAAAGTAGTTCATGAAAGACTGACAGCTCTTGGCAAGCAAATGCACTTACACAAACACACATGCTCTCACGCGTGTGCCCGCACACATGTAATGTGTATTTTACCTAATTAAATAAAACGCCAGGTGGGATCGACTGATTGTTTGTGAGTGTGTGCATGTGTCTGTGTGTGCATGGACAGAAAAAGGAGAGGCAAGGAAGAGAAGGAGAGATAAAATATTTTGAATGAACTGAGTTAAGTTCACATGTATCATTAGTGGTTTCATCAGCAACTGATGGTTGGTTTAGGTGCGGAAACAGTGAGGGGCTGTGGTTTCTGATTGAACCTTATCTCTAGCAAAGAGCCTTTCATTAATAATCTTGTGAAAAACAAGATTATACAGTCGCTCCTTTATTCTGCATCATAACAGAAAACAGAACTGCAGTAAAGTCAAATGTTTAGCTTAGCTTATAATATGGTCGAAGTTCAGTATCAAACCTTAATTATTTGGTATCCATGGTGGGGTTAATATATGGGGTGCTGAACCACAAAGCTGTAGCCTGTTCCTGGTTCACACATTCTGGGGATGTAACAACTGTTTATTTACCAGCTCTTTAATCAAAAATAGAGAGTGGCTGTATTTTCACCATGTTTGTCATAAATATATTGTTTCAAGATACTGGGGGGAAGGGTGTTGCAGTGTTTTTTGATAACCCTAGGGAGGGTCTTGCTTTTTTATATATATATATATATATATATAACATGAATAGGAGATGTAACCCCCCTCCCCACCCCAATAATGTTTGTACAGTCCCTAAGCTTGTCTAATATTCTCTGATATTTAGGCCTGAGGCCTTTCGCTGTCTCACAGTAATGATGTTCCGGAAAATAAAAAGCGTAAAAAAGTACTTGTTTTTGTATATCCTGTGCTCAAATAAGGGCAAGAATAAACAAGTAGACATATATTTACCTTTAAAAAAAAAAAGCACAGTAGCAACTCTTACTTTGAGTCTCATGGCAGCTATGCCTCGGAGATGTGGTCGCGGCTGCACCAGGCGTTTACAGAAGGCTGTGTGTTTAAACGCGTGGAATGCTCATTTGCCTTTTGGGTTTACATATTTACTTTTGCATAAATGGAGAACAGTAATGTGGTATTAAGGGGCTTCTCAGGGGGAAAGTTGTGTGTTTTTAAAATGCAGCCTTTTTTAAATGCTCCCTCAGTTTGCTATATTAAGGAAGGTTGATGATTAATGCAGCATAGATCTAATTTCTCTTGATTAAAAAAAATGAATTAGAAAAATAATGTCAGACTTGAGATGAGCTCACCCCCACCCCCACCCCCACCCCCCACACATACACACACACACACACACACACACACACACCCTCCCTCGCTCAAAGTCATCAGATACAAAATGAGCATCCAGGCTAAAATGAGCAACAAATAATAACAAAATTCCCAATAGCCAAATACGAAATGTAAAATGACTGCCTTGATCAACTAGAGCCCAGTAATCTTTAGCGCCAGCCACAGCTGTACCACCACTACTGTCACTTGAAATAAAAACCTAAACCTTTCAGGGCTTTCAATTGAGTCTTTAATTCAGCCTGATGTGACATTAAAACCCTTTGGTTGACTTCCACTGGCTGTGACAAATGTACCAGCGCTTAATAGAGGTGTGCAGACAGGCCGGCATTTCAGTGACTTTTATCAAACCGAATTTATCAACGCAGGCTCCCAGGATCTGTGGCAGCAGCTTGTTCAGAATGAAGCCTACAGATACCGTTAAGCACATCATCCCTCCTCTCTGTCTCGCTCCTTCTCCCATTCTGCTCGCTGCGTTTTACTCTAAGTATTTTTTTCCCGCTCTGTCCTGTCATCCCTCTGCCTACTGTATATTTATCTCTTTTCTCTTTGGATCTACCGTTCCATGGACGTGGTACTTTGTAGGATAATAGGAAGGTTTTCTGACTGCCAATTGTCAAGTATTTTTAAATTTGACAACACAAAATCCCAAATGACTCCTTTTGTATGTAAAGGTGTAAAAGTATTTTGAATTAGAAGCAGTGCTCATACCATTATGGGACACTAAAACTCTCCACTTAAACTCCATTGTGGCTATCGAATTTGTTTTACATGGGTTAACAGGCTGAAAGACAAAGGCTGAAAGAAAAAGATTGTCTGATTTTTAAGAAAAGGTCGAGATATGTGAAATGAAGCATCATCCTGACCACCTTGGAGTTAATTCGCCTGCGTTAGAAGGAGGCACTGGTACAATTGTGAGCAAAGAACTCACCAGTTTCCTGCTTAAAAAGGGGTTACATATTTGATTTGTTTTCATCAGTCGTTCTCACAATTAGACTACCGTGTACTGGAAATGGTAGAAAAGAGTCTTTCTCTGTGAAGTATTTCCTCATCATTCATTTTACCCAGTTAAAGGACAAGTGTTTGGATTCATGATCACTTAAAGAAGAGGCTATTGTGATTTTGAGGTGATTTGATGGCAATTTCAGAAAGTTGAGCATTGAATCACAGCTTGCAGGGTGCGGTACGTAACAACTAATAGATAACTTATTGTCATTTTTGGCAACATGTCCAGTGATGACAAAGAATCATGAATGGAGTGGCAGATTGTGTAAATGAGAAGTGAGGAAAAATAGATAAAAAGAGATGATCGATAGGAAAAATGAGAGATAAGGGTGGGAGAGAGGATGGAGAGATGACAGAGGCTGCGGCAGAGACAGAAGAAAGAAGAGTGAAATGGTGGAGTGAGTAGTGCGATAAGGAGGCTTTTGAAGGGTCCTCTCAGATGCTGGGATTGCTCAGTTCAGCGCCGTCAGAGCCTCTGAGGTACTTGAACCTTGCCTGCCTTTCCTCCACCTCTCTGTAGAGCTGCTGCCCTGCAGGCCACCTGTAAACTGCTTTGACACATGATCCACTCCCACAGATGTAGAGTGGAAACACACACACACAGAGAAACCGCTGCTTGCAGACAGCTAAGCACGCACAAACGCTTTAACGCACCATCAACGTTTGGTTGTTTTTTAACATTAGCGCTCGATTAACAACTGGCTGTCCCACTTTTGAATGGAGGGGCACTCACGGCAGAAACAAGAGAGCTACCTAATAGTCTCTCTCATGACACGTTGATTAAAAAATGCATTTTTTTTCTTCTTTTTATGCGTCTTTCGCTGTCACTTTTAAGCAACAGATCCTTCAGCGAGACAGGACAAATAACCTGCTATTATCCATGGCCCTCACGTTGGCGTGAAAGTGGCACTAGGAGGATTTTAACCTTCACCTCCTGAAGGCCGAGGGAAACAAGACACGTTGGAATTTAATTAAGTAATTAGACAGATGCCTTGCCACAGCCACAAACAAGTGGCGGGGACAGAGAATGGCAACTTTTAGGCAAACACACACACGTACAAATGCACATACAAAAACTGTGAATCAGACAAATGATTTCTAGAAATGCAAGGGGTTCCTAATTCACATGAAAATAAACATGTATATGAAAGAAAAAGTACCACTCAGTCACTGCAAGAAGGCTCGAAGCAACCTCCACCACTCCCAGAAAAGTGGAGACTAAAAAAACGACGGCTCCTGATTAGGCATTGTCAAAATATTTGTGACGGAAGAATTCCACCAGGCGAGCGCGGAATCGGCTCCTCTACAAAAGAGCCATCTTCCCTGAGTAACAAGTTGGTGCGATGAGTGTCGACAGTAGAGGAGCTGAAATCCCCCCCGGGCTAGAGAATATCCCGCTATTGTAGTCTTAACCCGCGAGACCTGGCGGGGAATGTACAGCTTTCACAGTCACTTCTCATCCTATTTGTAGCACTGCCGCTGATGTGCGAGCGCCTGGGCCAGAGCAGGTCACCTCCACCACCCCTCTTTTTTTATCTCTCTGTCTTCCTTATACTTTCAGTAACCACCACCTTTCCAAAGTCCAACAAATATTTGAGGAGGCATTCATCTACATCGTGTTATCACCCCCCACGCCTAACCACTTTTTTCATCTCTCTTTTTGTATTTTTTGTTCCACAAGGCAAGTTTCATTAAAGATCCAATTATGCAAATCAGGTGCTGGAGAGGCAGTTGAATATGCACTATAATGGTGTACAGTAATCGTTCGACACAATATACGGCATCCGGGGCCAGATTTATGAGCGCAACAGAACTGCAACGCCTCCGTCCTTTGGTGAAAACCTCTTGATCATAATTAAAGGTGCAGGAGTTCTCTCCAGCATCCTCACACCCTCCCTTTTCTCCCTCTTTTTCTCTACTGTTTCCCTCTTTTCCTCTCCCTCCATCTTGTGCTACTTTGGTGTGCTCATTAGCAGAGGTCTGGGAAGTTTACAGAGGTCACATCCGAGAGGTAGAGCAGCTAAAGAGCAGACATGACATGTGCGATGCAGTCAGTGGTATGTGAAGTGGGTAATAGACATAACCTGCCTCATACACACACACACACACACACACACACACATAACCTTCCATCTCATCAACACTGGAGGTATTTACCACTGTCTTAGCTGAGCGTGGATGAATGCTAAGCAGTAACAATTCTCTGCTTCAGGACCACTGATTGATGTGTGCTTGCCTGTTTGTGTTAAGCTGTTGTCTGCGGAAATGACACAGCTGAAAACGCAGCGCCGTTCGACACATCAAAAAGGAAAACGGTCCTGACATTGCATGACGCATCCTTGAATCCGAAATACTAACGAACTTTGAGGAAAAAAAACCAAACTAAAGCCAAACTCAACAATGCCTTAATGCCAAGGAGGCTCAGCAGGGAAGCCGGGGCAAACAAAGGAGGAATATCACGGGTTGTGGGGATAAGGTGTTTTACATTTTTTCAGGACACATTCCTTGTTGGTGTTATGTGAGTGCCAACTGATTACACAGAGAGAGAGAGAGAGAGAGAGAGAGAAAGGGCAAGGCCAGAGCATCGCCCGGACACTGGATTTTCTCAAGGCTGAGCAGTTAAACTGTCCCTGAAAATACACACACACACACACACACACACACACAGTATGTGGGTTCATGAGCACGTATACACACTGTCGCAAAACTGTTGCAAACGCTAACTCCCATGCGCACCGACCTGCACACATGCACAGTCTCAGGCTTATTTAAAGTCTGGTACTGAAACAGCAAGGAGATTGTGATGGAGTTTTAAAAAAAAAATAGATCCTCCTTGTGCCCACTTCCATGCTAACCTCTCCCTCTGAGACCACTTCGATCTCTTCTTTTCCTCTCTTACCATCCAGACCTCAGCCGCCCTCACCACCCACCCCGACTCCCCGGCTGCCCAGACAGGCAGACGCTCCTTGTGATGGCACCCCGGTATGAAAGGACTGAGTCAAGCCTATCTGTCAGCGCCTCATCTGCCCTACACTCTTTATTCTTAGATCAAAATGACGTCCGTGATTACCCACCACCCCAACACATCCACCCCACTGCTCCTCCAACCCTTCAACCCCCAATCCTTATCAAGCTCTCAGGGCAAAGAACATACCGGGGAAATATACTCTCCAACTCATAAGTGAAGGAGGAGGCATTCACATAGTTCAACACAGCTCGCACGCACACGACAGGAAAACTGAACATAAACTCTCATTTAAACAATGATTCAATAAAGCTGATCATTCATACCTCTAGATTTTAATTGATAGCGTATTCATTTCGGGCTAATGGTATTGTATATTTCCCATTGCTTTTTGTATTATTTAATAACTGTGTCAGAGGTGAAGCACTTTCTTTACATTCTTTTACAGTCCGTTACAAAAGCAACATGTTTACAGTTGAATAAGAAATAACTAGAACATGACAGGCTTTTAGACATCAACACTTAATGTAAAGGACGAAGAAATTATAGTCATCAGTTTGCAAATTCATTTCACAAAATTAGATCCCAAAAAGGCCTAATAATGAGCAAAGGTCAGTGGCACTAACTTCATAAATGAGGTCATTCATGCCCCCTTCAATTTATCACCACAGCGGTATAAATCATAATTGCTGTTCCTTATAAAAGTTCAGCATCACACCCTGTGGGCTGGTAGTAGCGGGAAAAAAATCTAATCTAACATTTTCGATGACAGAAATTCAAACAAATGTGATAAAAATCTCATCGTTTGAGATTTCGGTCTAATGTGTGTAATCTAGCGTGTGATGTTTTGTGGTCAGGGCAATCTCTACTTGAGTTCACATCCCACATTTGATTCAGGGCTTTCGACTGTGTGTGTGTGTGTGTGTGTGTGCGCGTGTGTGTGTGTGTGTGCTTGTCATATTAGCCTCACTCGACAACTGCAAGCCCAGCTCGCCAACATCTTCCCCTCTCTGGATTGAACTCTGGAGATCAAGGTCATGGAGCTACAAGGCTCAACCCAGACTAACGCCTGTGTGTTACAGCCCCTTAAACACCCTCCTTGCCCCCCGCGGGATGCGCACACATATACACAGGCGCACTGAAATACACATACGCTGCCGCCTTGCCCTGTTGCCCGTGTGAAGAAGAGAGAGCAGATCAGAACCAGAATGGAAATGGGGGTGGGAGGGGTGGGAGTTGCTTTCACAATGACTGCATATATCAATTAATGGCTGGCTGAGCAGAGCTGGCCTGATCTGGCCTGCCCACCACCGCCCTGATCCCAGCGGACTGGGAGCCCTGGCCTCGCAGCCTGTACAGCTGGAGCCCTCTCCCCTATAATTACATGAGAAGGGGATCAACTAGCCACAGTGAGGCTGCCTATCTGACTGTGCACTGCACTCTGTTGCAGATGCATATATCACTGACTATGGTACAGGATAACTTGAATTATGTGTTGTCCGAGTGATTATACACACACATTTTCTGTGCTGCTAGATGATGTTATTTGTGCGACCACTTCACTGTGGGTTTGTGTGTTTTTGCGATGGCACTGGGATGTCTGCTCATGTGCTGCCTTCTTTATGCGCATTTGTTAAACAAGTGTGTGATTTTTCATACTGCTTTTTCTTTCCTTTTTAAAAAAATCTGATTGTGTACATGTGAACGTGCAAATAATTCACCGTGTGTCGGACTGACAACACGGCAGCTTCAGTCGAGCGGGTCTACTCCACGGTGAACCGAGCGGCTGACTGACTGACTGACTGACAGCCTGGTGAAAAGAGGACTGATTTGATGCCATCCTTTGCATGCCATGCTCTCTCTCTGTCTCTCCCCCCCCCCGTCTCTCTCATCACTCCCTTCTCCCTTGTTTTCAGCTGAGAGATGTGTATCGCCACAGTCAGTCACGGCCCGCGGCCCCCTTAGAAACACTGACACAGGCACAGGCACAGGTGGGAACGCAACTAATACAAGATCAACGGCGACCGCTACAGACTGGCTCCCAAGAGCAGATTTTCAGCTCCGTCGGTCAGAAAGTTGCAGCCCAAGAAAATGTCAAAATATTTGTGCTGTATGTGTGTGGTTTTTTGCTGTAATAAATCTCACACTGACTCCAAAATAAAACATCCCATCCATAAATGTTGTGAATGTATCTATTTGACTTGCCGTGAAGATAAATAATGCTTTTCTTTTATGGGAATAAAATAAAAGCATGTGTCCCAATAATTATATGTATTTAATATTATAATTATTTTAATAACAACAATACTGATAATTAATTGAGACAATTCATTAGTGAGTAGTATGTAATATTAAAATGTAACCTGACTGGTAGATGAATGCAAAAAATCTGAAGTAGGCCTAATGAATATTAAATAAATTGCTAACACAAACCACTGAGGCCTTGATACCAAATTACAACGACATAAATTCCTCTAACAGGCCAGTCTGCAAAGCAAGGCCTTTTCTTAAACAGTCTCTTCCCAGATATTTTCACCCGAAAAGAGCAGCGCAGAGAGGTGCAGTAAAGGGCAAACAGGTCTGTGAGGCATCCTGAACTGTCAGAGGAGCGGGGACAGTTATCCATTTGCTATTCCATCTCCAATAAGGGAATGTAAGGAGCTGACAAAAAGGGTTTACGCCCAGACACTATTTCAGACATAATATCCGCCCTGTGCATACCATTAAACAATGACAGCATCTCAACTGGCACAGTCCATCTATTTATCTCTTTTCCTTGCACAATGCATCTGAGGAAGAGGCAACTTTTTTTTTTTGGTCTTAAGACAACTTTAGGGAAGGTTAGAGAAACAGTGGGAAACAACGTGATACACATTATTGAGTATTTTAAGAAGGATGACATGTGTCTACACAGCCATTGTGCAGCGCTGGTAGCTGTTGGAAGTGGCTGGATAACCCAGGTCAGATCACTGAGGGGTCAACTCGACTTCCAAGAAAAGGTCCTCCCCACCCAAGACGCATGGTGAGACAGAGGCTTTAAATGGGATTACAAGCCTCATCCCTGCCACATATTACTGATAATCCAATACTGCCCCATCATATAAGCACAAATTCTGACATGTGAGCCTCGGTGTGGGAATTCGGCAACCAGTTAGGAGATTTTTTTAGCGCACGAAACGCGCTCAACCTGCTGGATCTTTCGGATATACTAAAAATAAACACCCTCTGGTAAATTAAAAGAAGATACCGTGGAAACTCCAGCGAGCACGAGTGCAATGACATGTCATAGGCTACACTCGACCTCTTCTGTCCCCCGGAAAATTATTATTGGCTTATAGGCTCCGTCATTTTATATTTCCACAGTAACGGATGTCTATCAGCCTCATGTAGTCTTTGACCGACTCGCCCCAACTTCCCCTAAAAAAACTCTCATTCCCCCCCATCAAAAGTGACAGCGGTTCCCAAAAATGTCAATTTCACCGCTGCTAATGTGTGCGTTAGTCGCCACATATGACATTTACCCCCCTCGTCTGAATGCCATCGTAACGTCTCCTCAAAGCATAATGCAGGGGCTGCTTATTCATAAGAGAGGTCGATCACTGCACAAAATGGCAGGTCTCACCGGCTCTTCTTCCATCTCACAAGTTTTGACACATGGTGGCAAACGCACCGGTAAACTTGAATCGCTTTCCCGCACTCTTTCAGCACAAGCGCCGGCGTCGGTAGAAAGTTTTCCGTGTACACTCTTAACGGGAACACGGCTGGACTTTTCTAAAAGTCTCATACTGTACAGCTGATCTGTATGCGCAATATTGCAAAGCAGTGCGCCCCGAACGCCGTTTACGCATACGCAGTGTAGAGTAAAACATGCAACGGTAAACAAAACTTATTCTTATTTATTTTCTACTGGAATAAAAATAGTTTTTTTTACGCGTTGAGTTGCAAGGTGTCGAGCATCGCAGCCCATATCTTGGTCCCAGCTGCTATTTTGTCGCCGTTTTTTACGATCGTCACTCGCTACGGATAATTGCACTGTTATTTTCTAATCATGATTGGGGAGACATCAGGGGGCCCCGCTGCGATGCACCCGCACAAAAACCCCCAATCGTCCCCAAAACTGACTTCACAGCGAGTAAAACACTCCAAGCCCCCAGTAAAACCCCACTCCTGTACTATAAGCTCCACACTTCTTCTTACCTTTTAAATTTGGCGAAGCGCCGGCTAACTCCTGCGCGTAAACGATGCCTTGTGAGAGATAGTGTTCATTGAATAATGAGGCATGTCCATATGATTTGACCGGATCATATTCTTGTCGGATGACGGGGGTGTTGAAAAGTGCGCTTCGGACCTGTTAAAGACTGTCCACTCCTCGATCTTGTCCCTACAACTGCTCCCTGCCGCGCATCCTGAGTTTGAAATGAAAAATACGTCTTTATTACTTGTCTCTCTTCTTGCTTTTCTGCCGCTGTCTGCTAAAGGTAAACGTTTGCATTGATGCCGATCGCCAGGCATCAGCATATTCCCTTCATCTTTCAGCTTGGACTCCCCCTATCTGGTAGGTGAAATGCATTGTACCGTTAAAAAGGCACTCCATTGTAGAAAGCAGAGCAGACTGGCTGAATACAGCCCGGGTCTAGCGGTATTCGCCGTTGATGGGGATAAAAAGAAGCTAGTGAGCCCAGCGTTGTACAGAACCTCGTTTAAAGAAATAATCCCCTTATCGTTACATTTCCTCTGGTACCGTGGCGAGGGAAAAAAGCCGATTCCCCACCACGTTAGTTTGTTTCTGACCTTGAACTGCCCACAAACACTCTTTTATTTAAAAATGTGCCCCCTGTACATAACCATCCACACACAGCCAGCCACGGCGCTTAGGCACCCTGCGCTAAAAATTGGCTAGGCTCCGTGTAAAGACACCCAGGTCACAAAATTACTCCAAAAAGTAGAATTCCTTACCTTTCAAGTGAACTGTTTCGAGTCTTTTTCCTCTTCTCCTCGCCTTAAAAAACTCCAGGATAAATGAGTGTTGCCTCCTGTGCGTCCTGAGCGTCAGTCACCGCTTAAGAGAAGTAATGAGTGATAAAAATGACGCTCATCTATCTGCACTGTAACCTTGTGGCGTATTTAATGTAAATAAGCCCCGTTGTGTTGCCAATCCCCATGCATACAAACGCAAAACCGCTCCTCAGGGACTCGCTGTGCCTTTTTTTCTCAATGTATTGACGATTTATTCTTACTGCCTGGGAGCGCAGTAGGGAATGAGCATAATTATTTGAAAATATGATATATTAATAATACGACTGGTCCAATTTGTGAATGAATGCATTTCTACACACCTCTCTGAAGATTTTTGAACGCGTCAACTCTGTCTGCAAAAGAAGCAAATACTTTTTTTTAAATTTCCAACAGGAGCCCTAAACTTGAAGTTGGCACAACTTTTTTCGACGCGTAAAAAAAACACACGACAGAAAAACGTCCCGCATAGGCCGAACTATTTCTTGCAACTACAACCTTCCTTGCGGGATGGTTTTGATATATTATGCTTCTATAGGGGGGTGGAAGAGACTGAATAATGCAATTATAGATTCAGTGTCCCAGCGTTGACAAAAGACAGGGCTTCAATAGAGGCTTTGTTATAGGATTATATAATGATTATGGGGTAATTATGGGAACGGTTTGGTAATAATAAAAAAGTATCAAGTGCTCTCTTGCACGGACAGCTTGTTTTGTATAATGTAAGTGCATGAGTAGAGGAGTGTGATAAGACAGACAGACAGACAGACAGACGGTGCTGCTGACAGCTAGTGGCAGGATGACGGCAGACAGCCCCGATTATTCAAAATGTCGAACCGAGAGACACATTAATGCCACTGACTGAGATGCTATCAAATGTCCTCAGAACCGGACATGGGCCCACAATGAAATATCTCGGGGTCATATTCATAACAGCCCTGTACGTAGACCCCCCCCCCCCATCCCAAACACACACACACACACACACACACCCGCCCTCATCATCCTCTCCCCCCTCCATGCCGCTTGTGCCATGCTGTATGTGTCAGAGAGAGAGAGAGAGGCAGATACACACATGTAAATGGTCACTCTGACAGAGAGCACATGACACTCCATCTGTGGGTGAAAATAATCCTCACCTTACAGCATAAACGAATTATTATTATTTTAATCACATTTAGGAAGGTATTGCAGTCTGTTTATTAAACTTTTTTTTATCAACAACTGCTATTCAGAGAGGATATTTACTCATCTATTACCTTTTTGCACAAAATTATTATCAGGCATATTAAGATATAATCTGGCTTAATATTATCTGTCTGATTTTCTTTTGACTCTATTGATACTAATAATAATATTTATGCTTTTTTTGAAGATATTTTCACACTGTGAGTCAGTTTGTGTGTTTGTGTGTGTGTGTTCTGTGAGACATTAATAGATAGCCTAAATATCTGCTTTCTTCCCCTTCCCAGACAAAACACGTCTTCTGCTTTAAAAGATACTCCACATTCATTATGCACTATGAAAATCTGATTCTCATGCTACTCCTTTAAATGGTTATATGGAATTCAGTTTGATGCGTATGAAATTCTTTTTTTTTTCTTTCCTTCTTTTTTTTGAGCATTTTCCAAAATAGAAAAAAAAGTTTCCCTCCCCTATAAAGAAATTAGCATAACCATTCCCCATCAATAATATGGCTATCTCTATGGGAATGATAGCAGCAAGCAGTAGGGGTGTTCCTTTTGCCGATTCTCCATGGATCAACAGCGCGTCATCAGCTCCTTTTGAACTTGATATAGCAAGTCAAGTGATTCTTTATCGGCTGACAGCCCTGACAATGCATCGGGGATGGGAAAGCAGGTCAAAAGGAAGTTGCCATATGGACTTAAGCATGCAAATTTCTAACAATACATAGCACTGAGGGTTGTACTCTCACATGCACACCACCATATATGTGTAAGTAGCCACGCAAAACTGTTTGACAGCCATATTATACAGCCTGACACGGATCTCATTGGCTTAGGTTAATTGTATGCAGAGTAAGTAGTACGAAACTAATTTAAGCTACACAAGGATAGGGGGGGCTTTTAAGGTGATAACAGCCAAATATAAATGCATTTTATGAAAATATAATTGATTCTTATGATATTAGTGGTTCTTTTTGCCTTCTAATGATCACTGATATGGGACTGAACCCACTTTTATATTAACTAAGGGGATATAAATGATTGTCAGCATCATTTATTTTATGATATTGATATAAATATATGATATTTATTTGTGTTTGCAGGCAAGTGTGCAGCTATATCTGCTATTTAACATGTTAATAAAACTTAATCTAAATCCAAGTCTAAATCCTAAAGACCTTTAGGCTGCTATATGGAACATAATTGTGAGAAAGCACATTTATGATTTTTTATTTGGTTTTATAGTGTGCTGTATGTTAGCGATGGACATTGTAAAGACAGACAGGAAAAGGTCTGAGAGTACTTTAATTTGCTACTGCAACAGGTGCAACAGCATCACATTCATTTGTGTTAGCCCTGAGTACTGTTTTACTTCTCCATTTGCATTAAGGCTCATAAACTATGATGACTAGTCCCATGCTTCTGTGTTCTCTCATTGATCATACTTAGTGAATAAATGAATGTCACACATTTGAATGTTTTTCAAATGTGGGTCTATACAGTGTAGTGCAAAGACACAGTAGTAGTGCCCCATTTTAACCTACTGATTATCTTGCTGTGCTTTTCAGTGTGCTATTAAGTTTCATTCAAAATGAATGGAAATTGGTAAGCAGGCAGGAAAGTCAATATATCACAGAGAGAGAAATTTGGTGCTGTACTGCATATCTGTTCAAGTGCACGGCCTGTGTGTGTGTGTGTGTGTGTGTGTGTGTGTGTTTGTGTGTGTTTGTGTGTGTGTGTTTGTGCTGAAGGGATTGGAGGCAGAGGGAGTGTTGGCCTGGCAGTCCTGGGAGGGTCATCACTGCCTTATTACTGCCATGTTAGCGACTAGCAGCTGAAGATGGCTCTGCTCCTTGCCCCTCTGCTTGGGAGCCATCCAAGACAGCGTGCTCCAAAAACAGACCGGCCACTGTTCACTTCTCAGATAGATTAAGATGTTATTCCACTGCTCTTCCCATCTCTATCTGACTCTCTGTCTCTCTTTTTCCCTTTACCAGACCCAGATTTACAACATGTCGGCCTGTTCCTCAATGCCTGCAGAGGCCTCATTGCTAGACACAACAATCTAAGAGCATAGGTGCAACATGATAGCAAGGTTTTCATGCTGTTGTCTGTACCAGTTTAGAGGGAACTACCAAATTATAGAGTTGGGGGTGAATATGTGCATATGGCAAGTGTAGTGTGTGTCTCCGTGTTTGTGTCTGTATGATGACTGCATGCATCTTTAAAGCCAGATATTGTGCCCTGTTTATATTTAAATGCAAACACAGCCGAGACTTTGGCTTCCCCCCGAGGAAAAGAAATGCTTTTCTTTACTTCAAATTGAGTTTCTCAAAGTCTAATTTGTAGCAACCCTTTGATGAACAAATGTTTTCAGACTATCCTGCTTTAATGAAAAGGGAGTGGGTGCAATTTTAAACAATCTGAAGCTCTGAACCCTCTGTGACTATAAACTTTAAAAATTAAACTTTAGAATTTGTATCAATTACACTTTCAAGTTCTGAAAGGACCTTAAATAAGAGCCAGGAGCGCTGGCTACAGAAAACGTTTACCACACCAGATTCATTTCCACTGCAGTCGTCTCCTCTATTGGCGACATCAATCCGTCATGTGAGGCATTTACATTTTCAACAAATACACACTAAATACACACTACTGTCTCAGGCCCGATGACTGGGGTCAATGAGTGTGCGTGTTTGTCAGCTCTGATCGTTAATGAAACGCTCACACAAATACAGCACAGGCAAATATTTACAACCCAGCCTGGAGATTTCATCACAGACAAATCTGTGATTCTTCAGGAAGCGCTATATTTCTTTATTTTCCAGGACAGAGCGTATACTCAAGATCAAACTTGTCCAGGCTTGATGAATGTGGAGGAGCAGGAAGTATACTGCCTTTGACTTATAACCAGTGTGATTTTAATTTAAATCATATGAATCAACATCTGCCCAGAGCAGAAATGAAATATATCTAAATGAAAACATCTGACTCTAATTGATTAAGAACAATGTTCTGTATAGTAGGTCTAGAATATCCTTGTTTTGATACTGATTTGATTTATCTTTCATCCATGACAAAGGGAAAAGGAACTGCTGTGTGTGGTCATGGATGTGTTCGTTTATCTTTACTTAGTCCCAGTTTCATGTGTTACCATTGCATTCAAGTCGCGGCACTAAGCATCTGATTTTCCGAAATATAAATACCTGGCGATCTTTGACAAACCCAGAAGGTTGTTTAACAATACTTACTGCTGTTCTGGAGGTATTTCCAGAATCCTCAAACACTCTGCCAACCATCTGGATGAAAAAGTATTCCCTATGTTGCCCGATAAAAAAAAAAAGTTTTATTCCATTTCTCAAGTTACAACTATATTTCTGAATCCAAACAAAGATGGTAGCAGGAAATGATAAATCTCCTTGCTCAGTTTGGACAACATGAGCCAAAATTAAACATGTTATTAATATATTGGTACACATTGTTGTTACTTTGCAATCTGTTATATTTTTAATAACGCAGTAATAAGTTGCTTGTGTTTTACAAAAAGACCAAGGACTTATGTAACTTCCAGCCACCTGGACAGGAAATACAGTTTCAAGTTGAGAAATGGGTTAAACATATTTTCTATTGTTCAACGGACAAAGTATTTGTTCTTTTTTAATTCAGGTGATCAGAAAGTGTTTTTAAGGCTTCTGGAAGTACCTTCAGAACAGCAGTAAGTAAGGGAGTACTACCGTCTGGGTTTTTCAAAGATCACCGCTATTTATTTTTTGGGGAATCTGATGTTTAGCTCTGTGACTCGAATGGGAAACTTAGTGATGATGGATTACCTCCTCAGTTAGAGCCATGAGTTGACAACAGGACAGCACTCAAAAGCCCTAACACTAACCCCCGAAGAGTAAAATGTTATGCTCACCCCACCATGTATTCAACTCACCCACAGTGACAACATTCCAACATTCTCATCTTTTGGGGGATCTAAGCATAGTTTGAGATTTGACTCAACTTTTCAGTCAGTTTATCAGTCAGTTGTTGCCCTTAGCTTCTGAGCGAAGTCTGCTTTTCCCCTCCGGAGTGGGAAGGTGCTCTCATGCACTACCACTCGCTGTCTCCTGTCCTCTCACCTTTCCACCAGAGTCCATATTTCCTGGATAGTGTGCGATCATATTTTACTATTACCTATCAATTGGTTTCTAATCGCAGTAACGAGGCAGCTAGCTGGCTGGTGACAGAGCACTAACGGCCTCGCAGGGAACATTAAGGAGGCTGGGTTATGCTGTGGGCCGTTAACTACCTACAGGCGCTGGCTAATGGCTCCAAATGACCTCCTCAGTGGCTATTAGCACATAATTAGAACCTGCAGACCAGTGGTGACCTCCGCCGGACACACGTGATTACTCTTCTCCCCCTGTGTTCTCCCATACTCTCCTGGACTCTCCTCCTTTCCTTTCCTTTCCTTTCCTTTCCTTCCCTTTCCACTTCTTTCCTTTCCCTTTCCTGCCCTCATCTCTCCACTTCTTTCTTGTCCATTCCTCCTCCTTCTCATCTACTTTTCTCTAATGCTCTGTAGGATTACATTGACTCCCTCGTGGGAAGACTACCACTAAAATTAATCTCTTTATGGTGTCCCTAACCCAGTACAAAAATACTCCACTATACTGTAGGTCCTGAGAAATTGCATTAAGAGAGAATATTCATTGCTACATTCATGCAAGGTCTGGTTATTGTTATAAAAACGGTTTCAGTGTCAGAGTAAACGTATCATTTCTTAAAAGCTTGCGAGTGAGCGTTGCCGCTTAAGGCCCTTTTTACCTTGCTGACAATTGCCAGCACCTCTTTGACCTGATTAAGCAGCACTTCCTTAAATCAGCAGATAATGCAGCTCTGCAGAGAAAAGAGAAGCTAAACGGCAGATAAAGTGCAAGGTGCTGCCACACCACAAAAGGGCTCAGTCACACTAACCTCTGTGTACACTTCAGAAACAGTCTCCCGTTACCCAGAACAAAAGAGACGCTTTACTAGGTTAGTGTCAGCTCAGGAGCAGCAGGGAAACAATGAGAGAACAACAAAGGAATGTGCTGATTTTTGTGTGTGTTAGGGGGAAATGCTACACAGTACCAGTGCCTTAAATTATCAGTGAATTATCTCTGAGCCTGTGGGAATTATGTGGGTTATTTGTAACAAGCATTCAAGGACAAGTGGGCCTTGTGTTACAACTATGAGATGAATACTAAACACAAAAAAAATCCTGGCCAACTATCTATCTTTCCAGGCCATCTTCTAGCCTTGGAAATAAGAAACAGGTACATTTGCTCAATTGTGTTGAAGATGAGTGAAGCTGGTGAGGACATATAGTAGAGAGTAAACACTGCTGGACAAATGCTACTGGCAGTACCACCGACACAATAAATACAGCTGTTGTACCCTTGACCATGTCACTGGCTTGGCACAGTAGCACAGTATGGTAATGTGGAAAAAAGAGCAATGGTGCTCAGTCAGTGTGTTGTGAAAGCCATACAGTCAAGGTCTTTAGGCAATAGCCCAGAGGACCTGACTGGACCCAAAGCAGGTCAAGGATCCATATCTTGTTTCAAGGTTAAGTCTCACTGAAACCGTTGCAGGTTTCTGGTTATTAGACAATCTTTGACTGAGCCTGATAAGAGCGTATAAGAAACAGTGATAACAGGCATCTTTAGCCACGCAATCCAAACAGCAAATTACTCACTTGAATGTAGCTCAGGAGGCAGTTGTTATGGATACTTTTTGGTTACTTTTGGTTTTCTCAGTTAGCCAGACTCTATGAAGTTTACTTCAGGCCTTTTTACATATTTGTCAATTATATACTGTATGTGTCAATATTACTACAAATAAAAATAATGCTGAAGTGAACCAGGCAATGGAAGTTTGCCTGGTTCATCCATCCATTTTCTGTACCTGGTTATCCTGTGCAGCGCACATTGGGTGAGAGGCAGGGTACAACCTGGACATGTCATGTACAGTACCAGTTAGAAGCCAGTTCGTTTTCAGTCAGTTTTCACAGCTGGTTTGGAGCAGGACAAGAAAACAGACTCAAAGGCAGCTACCTATAGCTATCAGCAACTTTAAAATGTTATTATGTTTTCAGGACTAAGGTCAGTTCAGATCTTATTCTCTAAGGGTCCAGCTGGGCTAGTTGGTCTAGTTGCTGATCTAAAACTGTTTTAAAAGCAGTCATTGCTACAACATTTACTTTTGAACCTGCATGAATTCATTTTATGGCCACTTGGGGGCAACACAACAAGCTGTAAATACAACATTGACATATTATCATCTTAAAAGGTTGATATGGCTAATAGTTACCTATTTACACATTGAGCAAACACAGAGCAACATTAGCATTCCTTTGGAGTCGAGTTTTGGTAACCTGATGAATGTAAGTCCAATATTCACTCTCTTGTTAGCTTATTTGGTCTCCACCAACTCCTGAAGGAAATATCTGTCTTTTAAGCTTCTAAATGCTACACTACGTTCATCAGCTGGTTGCTAACTTTGCAGGTTGTGGCTTTTTCACTGAGCACAAATGCCTGCTATGACTGGAAACAACGCAGGTAAGGGTGGAGAATTTAAAACAGTAAAGTTGCAGGCCTTAAATCCAAAACAATGCGCTGAAAGATGATAAAGTGCTCCGTATAGCTGAGGGGAACTGTAGAGTTGGGTGATAATTCTCTGTGGGTTCATCACTACAAGCTACACCTTTCACACATCTTCTTAAGACACATGATCTTGTTTGGTCTTTATCACCTCTTCACAGACAAGTTAATAGCGAAATCCTTCACAGCTTGGAATATTTCTTAAGGTCTGAGCCAATATTAAATTCTCATTTAAGCTATTTCTGACATCATCACCATCTGGTGGCTGTATCAAAAAAGACACTGTGGCAGACAGCAACGCACACCGCTATCCTCCCAACAGGAGCAAAGAGTGAACAGAAAGAAAGCAACACAATGCTTTTTTCACAATGGAATTTGCCGCGCTCGTCACCTTGCTCCCGTCATAATTCCTATGCCTGCTAGAGGGCTTTGTCACTTGAATGTATGCACATGTCGTTTTGAGGCACTTGCTGAAACAACTTGGGAGGACAGTCTCTGTTTAGCAGTTATACTTTTATCTACTTTCTCTTCCATTACCAGAACTTAACCTTATGGTGCTAAACCCTTACACAGGTAACTTATGGTATGTAAAAATAAATGTATATTGCATGAATTAAGCAACCACGTGACTATATCATGACTTCATGTAACTCCTGCAAGGTCTCAACATAAAGAAGAAGCTCTTCCACCAAGACTACATCACTGAGATTCTCCCAGGGTCAGACCTGTGCTCTGTACAGTGCCCACCAGAGGCTGGAGCCTGCTACTGCAGGTGGGTGGAGTGTGGGGGTGGGAGCCTGTGTGGGGCCAAGCCAAAAGGTCTCCAGAGTATTCAGATATCCCAATTTCCTGTCCCGTGTCACCAGGTCTTAAGAAGCCGTTTTAGACTGTGTCATGAGTTAGATACACGCACACTTGCACACACACTGACACACAGACAGACATAAAACCGCAGTCCTCACTGAATTAATTTGTTTTCATTTGCCCTCTCTCAGCAGTACTCTGGTCTTTGCTACGGAAAGATCTCTTAACCAAAGGTCCCTCTATCTGCTCATAGGATTTCATCTTCCAAATCAGCTCACTGCTGTTGCTGTTGCTGCCTTTCTGGCTTTTTTAAGATATCAGGTCAAACAGCCATACCACAGTGTACTGAGGAATCACACAGTGGATACATTCTTTCTCTTTGGCACAATATTTTACACACATACAGTGGTACTCCATGCAATAATATTAAGAGAGGAATGTTGTTGTTGTGGTTGATGGTAAGGATCATGGCCTCAGTGTGGGCCAATTATCGTGGTGCAGGCATTGTATCCAAAAATAGCCTTTGGTTTGGATGCTGTCTTGTTTCGGGGGGTGGCCAGCTGAGTGTAGCACAGCAGCTGTGCAGTGTGTCGGTCAAATGTTGGGGATGCTCATGCACAGGCAGACATGACAATCAGACACATGCAATAAGAGACATGGGGACCTGCAATCACCTATTTATTTTCACATACCTACATAAGAAACATACAAACACACTTGGATGCATATGCACACATGCACAGGAATAAGAAAAAAGGTTATCTCTAGTGCACACTATAAAAGGATGCATGTGAAAGAAAGGTTTTAGCCAGTAAGAGAAGACAGAGACATTGGAAATTGCACTTCCATGTCGTCCATCTCTTGGAGATGGCTGCAAACCCCTGGACACACTTAATCAGGAAAAGGGCACACCTCCGAGTATCCATTCTTTTGTAATGGCATTACACCGCACAAGTAAGATTTAGAGATCCCTTAATGTGCCAGAGTCTTCTGCATAAAAGTATATACAAAGGTTAATATTGCAATAATATGTTCCTGGAGGGCATTGTAATCATTATCTCTCTGGTGGTATCAATTAGAAGCACTTTACTGCAGGTAATGACTAAGATTCCGGTACAAAATGACATTATTATTATTATCCCCATCTATAATTTCAGAGTGGATACACAAGACATGGGGAAAAAAAGAGAAGCATAAGTTCAACCAAAGGTAGGCTTAAAAAGTGAGAGGACTTTAACTGTTGGATATGAGGAAGGAAACTGAGGCTAGATGGCTGATTTGAGTGTGTTGGCATATGTGTGTCTACGCGCACATGCATGTGCACAATTGTGGATGTGCTGGAAGTTTCAAAGGGCCAAATAATACACAAATAAAAACGTGCATCCTTTTATTCATGGCTTGACTGTCTGTCCCAGTTTCCTCAAAGCAGCACGTGTGTTTGCATGAGCGCGCACACGCGCGTGTGTGTGTGTGTGTGTAAGAGAGGGGGACCAAGCAAGAAAGAGAGATAGATCCGAGAAAGAAAGCTTCAACAACCTGGCGACAAATATTTGCATTCCTCAAAGCTACTGTTCTTTGCTCTCTTCTATTTATCCAGAGAGAGAGAGAGTGAGGGGAAGAAAGTTAAAAACATCTGAAAAGTTGTGTTTTTGTGTGTGTTTGTGTGTTGTGACCTTTGCGCTTAGCTCCAAACATTCATAACGAGTGCTCTTCCCCTTATTGACCCCCTCATCAAAAACATGAATAATTGAGGAATAAAAAATGCTCTTGGTTGTCTTAGTCTACATTAAGCACAGAGAAGCAGGTCCTCAGACTTTTGATTTAGCTGTTTTATATTTAATAAGCACACACAAGAGCCTCCGAGGCGCCTTTTTTAGAAGAATTTAATTGGACATCAGTGACATCCATCACAGGGTTGTCATGGCATTGACCTTTCCACAGAGGCTATTCATAACCAGGAAGTTACATGAGCCGGGTTGCTGCCTACTCCGTCACACCCACCACAATGATGCTCTATCCATCACACCATCCTCCAGCTGATAAACCTCAGATGTGCTCACCGACAAACAAATTTGCTCATCATCGCTAATGTTAAGATAATATTGAACATGGCTTCCTATTGTTTCATGGCGGCTTCCATTTTGGGTTGATCTCTGAACTGTACCGTAAATGATAATTACTATACATGCTGTTGGTGGAAGCTTCTGCCTTATGTTCGCTACAAGTGGATGCAGCTTTATTATGCCAGGGGCCAGGGGCTTTAATTCACTAACAACTATGGAAAAATCCCTGCAAGTTAAGTGATGACTGACAAGATATTTGGTCAGTGTGAAAAATTTATAATAGGTCCCTAAACCATCAGCTTAGAGAAAGAATAGATAAGGGCCTAATATAATTAAAACTACCAGATCAAGTTAGGCCAAGGTAGGCAGTGTGCCACAGCCCATGATAGAACTCTTTCCCTTAGTTAAAAGTCTCCGTAATCAAATTTGTCTTTTCATTACACACATTTAAGTCAGAAATGTTTATTGATGTCAAATTTAAAGTTATAATCGTTAAGATTTCAGTTCTGGTTGATCTGGTGACACCTGTGGTTACTAGTGGTAACTGCAACTGTATTTTAATATACAGGTCCCAGAGTTCCACTCAAAATGACATGACCAGTGGCAGCAAACACACCTTGGCATTTTCAAGACAGGCTGTTGTCTACATAACGTGAAATGTGTACTTGTGCAGGCATTGTCTTCCAGTTTTTATTCTACACTTGCATACATTGTTTCCTGTGAATCTCCTGGACTCCACCAGCTACAATTAATATATAAAGACACAATTACAGAATGTAAACTCATTAAATGGAAATTGCTGAAAAAAAATGCCAATGCATATGAAATAATGATGCAATTAAAGCTGCATTATTTGATTTTTTTTGGCCAACAACCTGTGAACACAACAATGACATACCGTATTATCATATCATATGGTTGATATGTTTCAGTCTGCATGAAGTCTAATATTCAATCTCCTTTTAGCCCTGGTTTGGTCTCCACCAATTATTATTAATTAGCTGGTATGTCACTAGCCAGTTGCTAACATGTTGTGCCTGCTGTTTGGTACTGGGCAGGTAGTGTAGAGCCTGTTTGAAGCAAGGTTGATAAGAGCAGAACTGCGGACCAGAAAACCAAAATGCTCTGTAGAGCTGAGGGGAACTGCAGTCAGGTAATAGTTCTATGTGGGTTGATCCGATGATTATTATAATTTTTATATAAACTTATTGATTAGTGCAGCTTTAAGATTCAAATTATTGCTATTTCAAACTGCATCTGCACCTTCAGATCTCCAGGAGAAACACATCACAGCTGGACTTGCTCCTGATTGGCCACTGAAGAACCCTTCAAGGTAGTTTGGTGTATTTGATCTGGAAAGCCTCCAGTGAGCAGGTTTGTTTCCTTTGAATTAGACGAGCTGTTGACATCAGCCAATCAGAGCACAGTATTGTGACTGCTCAAATGCATTAAATAAATATAATTTTAATTAAACTACAGGGGGCAGACAAATTAATGTAAACACTTGAAAAAGGACTTTGAAGTAAGTGAATCATCATTGAAAGCGCTGCAACAAGGATGGATTATACAAGGTTACACACCAACTAGCTATTCTAGTCATTCTCCTATCCACTGTATACATACTGTACATCTGTCATATCCCTGTTGGTTAGTTTCTACTTCCTCTTTATCCAAGCAGTTTTCCTGTATTTTGTATATGCTGTCATCTTCTAGACTGCTGCCCATGACATATGACATACTCTCAGTATTGTTGACCAGTCCACCTGCCGTCTGGGCACAGATGATTTGGTGAAAAGTCTGCTGGCCGTCACATGTTGCTTTGAAAACTCGCATATCAAAGCCTTGTTTGCCAGACTTTGTTTATAGCACGTGTTTACCTTATTGTCCGAACAGTGTATATGTATTTGTGAAACATCATGAAGAACATTATTCTTATACTGGGCCACATTCAAAAACAAAATCATGAAATCTGATTAGTATGGGACCTTTAAAGCATCATGCTGGAGTTAAACAGAAGAACAAATAGTGTGGTGAAAGGCAGTGAGATTCTTATGTAGTGCAGTACATGTATACAGAGAATAGGTCAACAATAATAAAGTCTCAGTGTGGTTGTCTATTTAGGAACAAATGCTGTTCTCCAGATTCAAACCTCAGCTACAAGGAGAGGAAACAGAAAACTATGTCATAAACGCCTCCATCCACACGTCATTTATATCTGAGTCGATACATTTCTATTAACTATTTTGGTAATTACAAAATCACTAAACATGGCATGGT
This sequence comes from Macquaria ambigua, assembly GCA_008360985.2. NCBI lineage: Eukaryota > Metazoa > Chordata > Actinopteri > Centrarchiformes > Percichthyidae > Macquaria > Macquaria ambigua. Next base: position 44,988 of record VMKM01001677.1, on the reverse strand, counting down.
AAATGGAATATGAAAAAAGAGAACCTGGACACTGATAATGTCTCTTTTAGGGAGCGGTGATGGGCCTCAAGGTACAACCAAAGGAATCCACAGTAAATAATCAGAGTAAGTTGAATGGTTAGCTTTGTGGAAACAGAGCAATAGGCTGGGAGTCTGTAATGTTTAACTGAGCAATAACAACAGAAAAGAGGGAGTTATAATCTTAAGTGTCTGCTATATTAGCGTAGATGAATCTAAAGTTAATACGAACAGGGGCGAGGTTATAGCACCTTCCTGAACGGCGCCGCAGCACACTGCAGCACAGCGGAGCCCAGAGGCAATAGGCAGAAACATAAGAGAAATGGAAAGGCTGAGCAATTCACCCAAAGGGATTAGATTTTAAATAGATATCAACCCATATATGATTCCCTCTTTCTTTCTCTCGTCTGTAAGTGGGTGTAATTTGGAGTGTGTAATGAAGGAAAAAAGGAGCTATAGGTTAATCTCATTGACCTCCACACTCTGGAGGACGGGTTATAGCCAGGAGATATACACCCATCTCCCCTGCCAGCCAGCTCAGCCTGCCCTCAGAGAGGTAATGAAAGTTGTGAAAGTGACTCGGTGCACGAGGAGGAGCGGGAGCATACGTGAGCACTAGAGAGAAAGAGACAAAAGAATGGGAAACCTGAAGAAAGTGGGTCTGCTTTGTTAGCCTTAAGAGAGTGAAAGAAAGACAGTGGTTTTAGTGTTATGGCTTCATGAACATCCACCCTAAAGAGGCTGTCCGGAAGTGTGCACTGTTATCTCCATTTGTACGATTCATCTCGTCGAGATTAGAAAGACACCGAAAAGACACAAAAATCTTGGAGGGAGATCAGGGTGGCAGTGAAATGCAGCCAGGAGGAAGCTATGATGGCAGGGTTTTGCACGGCTTTCGAGTGTGGCCATTCAGAACAGACAACACTTTTACCTTTAGACGAGGTTGGATGACACATTGTATGTATTACTGTAATTGAGTTCAAGCATACTGAGGCCTTAAAGCCCCTGAAAACTTGGCTTCAGATCTTAAGTTTTTCTCTATAACACAAAATATTCCTGACTTATTAAGTAACAATCAGTTAAAAAACATGTAGGTATTATTTTTTAGGAGTTCAACACTCTCAGTTAATCTGCCACGTCAGGACTGTTTGGTAAATCCTGATTGGTGCACGGAAGTACGTGATATCACCTTTTCCAACTGAGCCCCGTCCACTTAAAACCAGTGAAGAGCACAGAAAAAAAAACACAAATACAGACATCTCTGGTGTGAAATACCCAAAACTGTTTTAACTTTGGCAGAAAACTTTGTGTTAATGCAGGACCCCATCACTCATAGTAAGAAACTGATTGAGAAAGTATGTTTTCAGGGCCTTTAACACAGGGAAGTTTTCAGGTATTCTTATGGTTTTTAACCTTTCCTTAACTTTTAGTTTAATTTCAGTTAGTTATCAAAGCAGTTCAGTTTGTATATGGTTTCAGTTTTGGTGTTTTTAGTAGAGATTGTGATTTCAGAGCCTTTATGATAGTGGCTACATTATTAACAACAAGACCAATGCATATTGACACGCCGGTCTTGCTTGGGGTCAAAATCCTGATACCCTATTTTGTTTTCTTTGTCTTTTTTCTTTCGTGTGTGTGTGTGTGTGTGTGTGTGTGTGTGTGTGTGTGTTTGTGTGTAAGTGGAATGGTTAATGTGTAAGTCTTTTGGTTGTTTATGTGGTGGTATTATGTTTGGGTTGTTTTGCCCTTTTGCTGCAACTGTATGTGTATGTGTCTTTTGGTTTCATGGGGTCCCTTGGTTTTTAGTTTGTTTTTGTGATAAAAAAATTAAAAAAAGCCCATAGGACCCTGTTTGACCCTGAGGAAGAGGTTGACATGCATTGGTCTTGTCTTTAGACATGCCAGTGGCATAAAGGGATGGCAATGTCAGTCTGCTGGTTGGTTTATGATCAAATACCTGCAAAATTACACATCCACATAAAGAACTCCATGCGATAAACTCCACATGATGGTACTTGGGAGTCCGTGTGAAAGTCGGACAAAAATGTGCTGAACAGTTGTCAACCAGGTGCACCATCTTATTGCCCTCTATCTGATAACTTTGGTCCCCAGTCTCAAGTGCTCCAGTGTGATAACATCACGGGTTAAAGACTTAGTTCTCAAGTTTCTATGCCCTGGAGAGACGTGTCCTTTTTAAAGAATATGAAATGAACTGGGGAAGATTTGGTTTATATTACAACTGTCCTTAAGACAATAAAGTCAACTCTTTGTCCTCTGTAGGGAAACCATGCCCTCCCTTTCTAAGATACTCATCTGATGATGATTATTCATGTGTATGTTAAGTATTGGTCATTATGGCATGCCTGTGCACATGTGTATATTATATAGAAGTAATCTGTATGTGTGTGCACATGTCTCTTTATGACATACAATATAGTGTGTAAGTACTGTATAAATGTGCGCATGTGTAGGTGTTTGTCAGCTGTCTGCGTGTGTGTGTGTGTGTGTGTGTGTGTGTGAGTGTGCCTGAGGTCTGGGTGGTTCGGCCTGCCCCCTCAGTTCAGCAGATAACCTGCTCTGCTCCTCCACTGTGTCTGACTTTGTAACTATATCTGTCCTTAGCCTCCCACGGAAATAAATAAAAGCTCTCCTGCTACTCCCACTACATAAAGGGGAGGCATGCCTCACATAATCGTTTGAGACCGGGACAAACTTGGCCCATTGATATCTGTGTATTTATTACGCCTATGGCAATATAAGGCAGGGCAGAGTGAGATATCAGCTTACCCAGAGAGCTGTGAGAGAGAGAGAGTTTAAGATAAAGGATATTTAATATCCAGTGCACATCGGCAGGGGCCTAAGCCTCTAATAGCACTTGGGGTTTCTGAGCAGGTAATGCCTTCATCTTTGTCTAAACACACTTTTATGGACTTTAAATGTAATGATATAAAGAGAGAGGGGGTCACAGATAAATGTAGCGTAATGGCTCAAAGCCGAAGATTAGCCATGTATCCTGTCTCGGGGATAATGCTTCAAGGCAGTTCCTCCAAAAGGTGTTATCTCCTGCCAAAGAAAGACGAGAGAGGAAGACACGCACACACATACACACACACCCAGACACATATACTGTATTAAATAATAACCTCCTCTTCTTTCCTGTCTTTTTTTCCCTCTTTTCTTTTCACAGCGCTTTGCATTTTGTCACATTGCGTTACAATCAACGGCGGCTGCGTTCAGGCTGTAATGAATCTGCGAAGCCAATGTACATGTACATCACCGGCGACAAACATTACCAGGGCGCCTCCTGTGTTCTAGGACACATTACCTTCACTTATTTGGTGTCTAAATGATAATGAGCACTCACATGATAACCTATATCATTTAGATCCAAACATCAATTTTTAAAAAATGAAAGCGATGCGTGTGCATGTTCACACATACTGTGCAAGAGCAACAGCAGCACTTAAAGGACATTTAGTGAGCATTTTTCACAGATCAATGTGATGGCCTCTACGTCCATTAAAGAGGAGGAGAAATCAGACAACAGCTACATAGTTATCTGGAAGCATGAGTGAGGGAAAAGAATAGTGTTGCTGTCCTAATTATGCGCCGGGGTGATGCATTATTTACCAATCCAACATACATTGGCAGAGCTGGATATGAGTAAAATAATTTATGACAAGATCCTCTTTCTCTCCTGCCTTTTCTTCCTCTCTCTGTCCTGCATTTTTACCCCCCACCCTCCCACCACTCCTCTCTTTAAATCAAACTTCAATAAAATGTGCCATCCCTATTCATTTTGCATGAGGCATCTCTGAAAAACATCCAGTACGGCAAGATCTGTTATTCAAAAATTCTTCCGACAGTGCAGGGTCAAAACAACAAAACAGTAGCAAGGAAGAAGCTGCGGCCCCTGTAACTCTATAACTCACCTTGGGCTACTGCAGCAGCCTTAAAGAAAGCATGAAAGACAGGGAGAGAGAGAAAAGGTTGGCAGGGGATAGATAAGCCGCCACAAGGCCAATGCTGGGACCTCAGGATGGATCTTGTGATGGACATGAAGCAGGTCTAAGGGCTTGATTAGATATGTAAACTCTAAAGATAAAACTGCACCTGCAAAGTTGTTTTTAATCTAGGCCTTTACTGTAAAGTCCCTGTCTACCTGAGTCACCTCTTTGAAGCTTTTTAGCCACGTTAGCAGCGTAACTCTAGGAATGGCATTGTCGGACGTTCTGACAGTCTGTCCACCACTTTGGTACAGAAATATCTCAGCAACTACTGGATGGATTGCCATGGAATTTTGTACAGACATTCAAGATCCCCAGAGAATGAAGGCTAATGACTTTGGTGATACCCTGACTTTTCTTCTAGCACCACAAGTAGGTCAAAGTTTTCACTTATCCAGTGAAATATCTCAACATCAAGTAGAAGGATTGACATCATTTTGAAAATTTGGTACAGTCATTCATGTCCCCGTCAGGATGCGTTGTAATAACTTTGGTGATATCCTGGGTTTTCATCTAGCACCATCATCATTGGTTTATGACCAAATACCTGCAAAAATAATGACATTACCATCACCCTCCGCTTTACTTTAGTGCTGATACTGGTCAATTTTAACATGGTAACACACTAAACTAAGATGGTGACAGTGGTTAACAGTACCTGCTAAACATCAGGATGTTAGCATTGTGAGCATCTTAGCATGCTGACATTAGCCTTTAGCTCAAATCACCACTGTGCCTAAGTACCGCCTCATGGAGCCACTAGCATGGCTGTAGACTCTTGTTCTCTGTCTTGTTAATTTGTATTGGACCTAATGACTTCAATTGTGCTAAAACAAAGAGTTCATTTGGGGTAATTGTGACGCTCAGAAAAATGTATTAATTAATACAGCACACAGTAATGATTGTGTATGGGAGAAAGTGTTTATTGGCCAGTGGACGACAAGTGACATGCAATTCTGACTGTGGCCACTACGCCAAAGTTGCCTCACAGCACAGTATTGAGTGCTTGATATGGGTTAGGTGGCACTGACATGTCAAATGGCGCCAGAGGCTGAGTTATCCTAACTTTAATCCCTAGTATGGGTCAAGCTAGCAAGAAGACTACATCCTACATTCCCCATAATGCAACTTAATAGCATCTTTTCAGTAGACCTGCCGGGCTTATGTCATTCAAACTCCACACCCCGAGTTTGTAAAGCTGTCTTTCTGTAAATATAAATTCGTAGCCTCCAAGCCCAAACTGAGATGACCCTGATGACATCATCAGAGTCATTTTGAGAGTTGATAAAGCTCCCCCAGAGCCACAAAGACATTATACAGTTTTTTTCAGACTGAGTAGCACTCACCATGACTAATGAACTGATTTTACTTTATGTGTAAAATCAGTGTCCCATTAAAGAACAGTTGGGACAACCCAGTGCAGTGACTTAACCAGGAAGGAGGGGGTGGACATCTGTGTGCATCCGAATATATTATACCGCACCTTTTATAATACACATACATAACAGCCCTCCATCTCTCAGCAGCTGGGTGCACTGCTTTGGCGCATTGCATAGATTCAAGCTATATCTTTAAGTGTGTCTAAACAAAAGGCTGCATACACGTAAAAGTGCAAGAGAGAGAAGAAGAAGAAGAGATTGAATTGTGTGTATGCATGTATACCTGATTTCAAGCAGTGTGGTGGGTTCACATGCATGCATATTGTGGCAGTATGCCTGCGCCACCTTTGGCTAATGACAGATGCAATAAAACATTTGTAAAGGATGGGACCATCCATCATGTGTAGGGCACAAAGAACCAGGCTAGCTTAAAAGCACAAACAAGAGTCCACCACACAGGGCAGGGAGAGACAGAGAGGAGGGGTGGGATAACTAAATTTATATCATATTACACACTGAAATGTGACCTCGTAATGACATCAGTGAAATTCAATCAAGTCCTTGACTCAGTATTACTTAAGGTAAACCAGTGTCTTTCCTGATGTGAAATGAGAAAATTTAATACAGTGTTGTTGTTTTCTGCTTAATGCTTCAACTGTGAATGCAGTTTGTGTGACGGAAGCTAAAAGTGGAAAAGGATTTTTGCAAAGAAAACATAAAGTATCTGGACTTGCTATCTAAAAGTGGATCCTGTTCAGCAGCAGCAGCAGCAAACATTGTACTAGTAAAAGTATTAGTAGTTGCAATAATACCAGCAGGGACAGTAGTAGTTGTGACTCTAGAAGTAGTATTAGTCGTGGGTCTTGGTAGGAATGATGATAGCAATAGCAGCAGTAGTACTAGCTGTAACTTTACCAGTAGTCAGTGTTAGGCAAGTTACCAGAAAAATAGAATTAATTACTCATTACTTGTAACTTATTGAAAAAGAGATTACATTACTTAACAAATTACTACTTAGTAATTAAGTAATTAGTTACATTACTCATTACTCAGCTCTATCAAAGGAGCCTTCAAACAACTCCAAAAAGGCTGCACACATTTGAAACAGCAATAACTGTTTATTTTTTTTTATGCCACTTGGGGGTAGTGGAACAGTAAGGACAGCACTGTACAATCACCATATTATCACCTAATCAAAGGGAAACTCCGGCATTTTTAAACCTGGGCCCTATTTTTACAAATTCTGGGGTCAAAATGACTAATACTTAGAGACTTTTCATTGAGTGTGACTTTCTGTTTCTGGTTAAACAAAAAGGATCTTATTCTTTCTCTGTAGGGATTCTTTCCATAATGTTGTCAGACACTTTGAATAACAGTCTGAGCCTGTCAGTGGCAAAAACAAGCACTTTTAGTGGACAGACTGTTCACGGCCGCGTTTGCCCGCAAGGATTACGTTGCAGCCATTGCAGCCCGTTCGCAGATGCCGGCTGAGGCGATCTACTGGACCAATTCCAAAACTTTTGGTAAGTATTAGTCATTTAGACCCCAAAATTTGGGCCTGGCTTTATAAATACCAGTTTCCCGTTAAGTTATTGTGGCAAGTGAATTAGCAATAAACTGTGCGTCACACAACCTCCAACTCTGAGCGATTCCTGAAGTGGCTAGCTAGCTAGCTAATAAGACACAACATGTAATCAAGACATCTTTGGAGTTACTGGAGGGGTCATTTCTCCTCTTTTGGTGTCCTACCCCCACATCCAACCCCTGCGCCAAGCTAACATGTCCCTGACCAGACGTGTCTTGACTGACTGCACAGAGACGAAATTGGTATTAACCCTCATCTAACTCCTGGCAGGACAGTACATGTGCAGACCCCCAAAAATTTAACAAAGCGTTACTATAATTAAATCACTTAATTTACGTAATTTAATCTGTTACTAAAAACAGTAATGACATTACAGTAACGCACTACACTACTGTTTTACAGCACAGCACTGCTAGTAGTACTAATACTACTATACCGGTATTATAATAATAATATATATGTCTTAGATGTATTACTATTAGTACTTGTAGCATAATGAAAGTAACTTTTTATTCTCAGTATGTTGTATAAATACCATACAAGGTGAGTTTGTTCACAGCACAAAAAAACCTTCCTACCAATTATCAGAGATATCATGGGAAGTAAGTATAGTGGAAAGTAACATGGATTTAAACTAATTCACAGCAGTGGCTGTCAGTAAGGAATACTGATGTATGCATTAACATCTACAATGACGATCAACTAGACAATAAGAAACGAAAAAACCGCGTCTTCGTGACAATTTTGCTCTGATCAAAGCGACTGTAGCTACAGGAGACGTGGATTAACAGCCATTTAATGATGAAGTAAAGTTTGTGTTGTGTTGCACTTGTTTGGTGTTTGTTTGTCTTTCCCATCCAGCTCTGAACAAGACAAGCCGGCAGGGAGGTTTTTTTTTTTTTTTTGGTTACAAACTCGTGGGTGTGTTTGATAGAAGGCATGCAGGCACAGTGTTGCCTGTTGAATCACATCATCAGCATCAACAATGAAAAAAAAAGGAAAAACGGCAGGCAGATATAAATGAATATTCCTCACCTGTCTGCTCATGTTGACTCCTCTTGTTTGGATTTCACAGTGGGGGAAAAAAATAAAGGCGTATATTTACTTTTAATTGAAAGGAAATTAAAGACGCATCCACATCCGCATGTGACAAAGGAAGATCACAAGGCTCGGGAGTGATGATAGCTTTTGTTTAAGATGGATTTCATAAAGAAAACCCCCCACTGATAATGATGAAAAAAAATCTTGGACATTTCTCCAAATACAATTACCTCAGCATCACCTGATTCAATCAAATGCATTTGCATTCTGTTTGCATGCAGTGTTCCGTGAACCGGTAAACAAGGCAGGCAGAATAAATCTGATATGTTTTCATGCTTATGGTTGCTCTTCTGTTTGCTACATTTTATTCTGAGTATTTGAATTTTTATGAATTGGTAAATAAATGCACAAATGTACGCATAGCTGTGCGGATGGATGTTCTGAAGTTGGAGGGGCATATTCTTGTGAGCTAAAAAAAAAAAACTGGGAATGTTAGTTCATGTTTTGAGACAGATGTTGTTTGGCCGCAAGCATGGCAGATTAATATTTGACTGTGTCTGATGTGTACTTAAGAATGTATCAAAGAAGATGCATCATTTTGGGGCCTACCAGGGGATGTTGCAGCTGGCAACATGACAAAAAGCATAAGGCCAGACTTGGCACCAGTCAATCATATGCTTACAGCCTGAATAGTTGGACAGAAATGTAGTGATGAAACCAAGGTCTTGTTCACTTCTAATCCCTGACCTTCTTTCTCCCTGGACACTTGGAACTTCACTCACACTGTGTATAAAATACTCACTCTGCCTCATCTTTTCACATACTGTATGCATCTAATGTTCAAGAGACTCATTAGTTAACAGACATTTAAGAGGCAGATATGTCTGTAGTATTTATTGTTTTACCAATTTAATATATAAAGATCACTGAGACACTTTATATGATGTAAAACTACAATACTCACTCAAAACACTATATAGATACTGCAGCAACTAGATTGCACAATAGCAAGTAAGAGACCATTTAGCAAACTAAATCTATATAACGGTGTAGCACTTGAAAGTGTCCCACCCTGCTGCAGTGGCTTGAGAAACAATCATCAGTTAACCAGACACACTATGACACGTTCTGTGCTGTTAGATTGACTGCTTAGATTGAAGCTCAGTCAAATTCGGGATGGTCGGTTTAAATGTCTAAAATGTTTAAATGTACGAAAGATTTTTTCTCTTGTGAAATACACTAGGTTAAACTACCCAGTAGTATGTAAAGTGATTAAAACCTTGATCAGCTACAACATTAAAATGCTGCTTACATATAAATGAATTAGTTATAATAATTCAATAAAAGATATTCAAAAAACGTTTGATAATTAAGTGTGTTACATTTTCACATCCATCACTTAATAAATAAAAAGTAGAATAGCTAAAATGTTGAATATACTCCGTTACAAGTCCTGTATTCAAACTTTTACTCAATTTGCTACTAAAAAAGCATTTAGTAGCAACTAGCATCGAAAGTAAAAATACTCTAGCTGTCAAAACAATGCAGTGAAGTATATAATAGTAATAGTAGTAAAGAAGCCACTGGTTATACCAAACCAAATAAGGCTGTAGTGTATTGAATAGAACACGGGTGCATTTTATTTATAAATGTATTTATAATTATAAATTCATTTGTACGAGGGAGAATGTGCTATTTCTTTGTTCAAAGGTGACATAGTGTCATGTCAAGTAAAGCATCAGAATCCTTCCACCACTGCAAAATAGAAACTAATCAGAAAACGCATTGTAGCAGAAATTTGCATGAATGGTAATTTAAAAATGAGGCTAAAATGACATATTATACGACATAGCATTTTGTTACCACTCTCTTTATCTCTCAGATTCTCCTCCTCCCACTCTTGGCCGTCAAACCACTCATCTTGATCCAGCTCCGTACAGGAACACACAAGTGGGGTCAAAGGCCATTACCATCGTGAAGCACTATCACTCCTCTTCATCCATTAATACAGGTAATAATGATCATCTCCCTGCTCCTGAGATCACTGCTCTGACTGATATATGACCCAATTCTAACAATTAGATGAGAGCTGATTTGCCCTATGAGTTGTATCTTTCCTATTTGTTTAATGTTACGTCTATTGAGACTCAATTATACAGTGGATTGAGTTTAGTTCAGATTGCTGATGTCTTTGTTATGATATGGTGTTAGCTTAGGCACTCTGCACATACATTAGACATATTGTTGAATATCAAACAATGTGCCAGAGGAATGGTGGTGTTGCATGTAAATTATGAAATAGAGAATGTACAGTATCAACCCCAATATGAAATGCAGAGATTAAAAAAAATATCTGCAAGGTAATAATAAACGCATCTATTTTTGAATTTGAGAGGTAATACAATCACATTATGTCAATGAAGGAACCTACTTGTGGATATTTCAAACATATCCCTGTATTCCCTAATGATTTCTAGCTGCTTATTTTCTTTACAATATGACTGTTTCCTTTCAAGATCAAGTCCCCAGACAATGACAAATAATAGGCCTACAGTATACCTCTAAGCTTCAGAGCAAAATGAAAAAAACAAAGAGGCGGGGGCAACCCTCAATAGACAAGACCAACTGTTACTGCTGCGTAATTTCTTTGAACACTTTTTTTCCAATCTCCTCTTTTTCCATGCACAGCCATTACACGATGACTCACAAATAAGCACATATTGTGAGTATTTTTCATGTTAAATGCTGGGAACAACATCACAAGGATTAAATACAGTTTGTGCACAGACAGTGAAAAAAAAAAGCAGGGGAACAGAGTACAATTGACGGCATACCACTGAGCTGTACTGTAATAACTAAGGAGGCTATTTACCCTTAATTGATATGGCCTTTCTTACCATGAAAAGAACAATTATTTCTAGCACCACACGCTTCTTATGTGCACAGTAAGCTATCAACACAAAGTGCCCTGAGTGAAATGAACAGAACTCGCCATCAGCCTTCTTCCAAAAAAAATAAATAAATAACGGCAGAATCTTTTTCATCTTTCCTTCTTTTCTCTCATTCCCTCTTGATATAAAAGTGCCAGAAACAAGCTCAGAGATGATAAAAATGTGGCAGTGTAATACCAATTTAATATATCAGTGGTATTTATAAGGCATTAAAGTCAATGACACATGGCGAGCAACAGCATAAAACAAAGAGTCCTTGATAAAGTGGATGCATACCACTTTCATGGCGCACTGCATAATTTTGTTGGAAAGCATCCTTATGAAAGTCATCAGTGCTGGTTGGCACCATGCAGAACGGCTCTGTTGATCACACAGATCCCACTCTGTTGAACCCTCAGTGAGTCCACAGTTAGACTGTATTAAGTCAGGACAGTGGAAATGCACGGTGTTATGAGTGCACAATAAGTGTAGGTGATGTGGAATAAGGAATTTATTTCAGCTCTGTTGCAATTTAGTATTTCCTTCACTGACTATGACATAAACTGAACTGAATTTTTAAAATGAATTATATATACAGTAACTTAGGCTTTTACACGTGTAGTACACAGTCATCATATGAAACCACAAGCTTTCAAATGATTCCAACAAGGATGGCTTCAATTAAAACTTTACTGACTCTAAGGCAACTTAATGAAGAATGTATAGCTGAACACTCGTGCACACTTGCACGTTATGTCTCAAAAGACAGCGTGTCTTGTGGCGTCTTGTTCATCGCATTGTGGACAAACAAAGCTGCTATTGGTGACGAAATATATGTGATTGAACTGTGAGCCTACAGGAAGTCCTGTCTCATTCATTCTTAGAGAATGACAACAAAACTTGACATGTTTAGGTGTTCATTGTGTTTGTCAGGAAAAATACACCTCCAAGGGAGTTCTCTGGCATTTCTCAACATTTCTGTCATTTACCAAACCTTTCGAGCATTGATGGATAATGGATTATTCTAAATAACGCCATCCATAGGTGAATAGGTAAAGATGTAGTCCAGCTGGTAGCTTACATTAATATTAGAGCTTGCATTTGTGTTGCTAATACAATTTTGCTGAGTGTTGAGTGACCTTAGGGGCTGTGCCAAATGCTTTTATTTTCAGAGTTTTGAACATCAGTGTATTGTATATTATCAGTGATGCTTTAGCAGGAGGGCTTTTCTTATTTTTTAATAACAGAATGCTAATGCTTAACGTACTTGCGATGCTCAAGTACTGTCTTCTCACTGTCTGTAATGTGCTGTACTTGGTAGCAGGCAAGCCATAGTGTTTTCTGATACATGTTTTATTAATTGGGTTTAAAGTAACAACAGAAACCTTGAAGATCCAGAGTAAGACATAATCCCTTTCATTAATCCCTTTTTCCTGTTCTCATAAAAGATATTGGTTTGGGATCTGAGGATATGTTGCTATCATCAAATATAGCCTACATACAGTGATTCCTTTTGTTCTTCTCAGAAAATTAGATTTTATGATTGTCCATGTTCTAACATTCAGGCACAACTTTCATCCCTCCCTGCACTCAATATTTAAACACTTTGTTTATTTTGTGGCGAAATAGAAAAGTCAGTGCGGTAGTACATAAAAGCAATCAGTCTGCGTGATTTAACAAGAACCTGAGCCCATTAAATGAACTCCAGCGCTATTGGAGGAAAAACGATCCACAGCACATCAGCAGTTTCCCCACCGTCCCCCAGACAGCCCAAGACAGGGCCCTGCTCGCAAGATGGCACTTCTGCTGGAGAGAACGGAGGAGTACGAAAAGTGTACAGTGAGTTATGTATGTACAACATCTCCAATTGAAAAACAATTAAATGAGATTGATGGAGAGATGAAGACAACTGGGTGGGTTGGGAGTTGGATCTGACTGTCTGTCTATCCCTGTTTGCGTACCTCCTGGAGGCACAAATGTCAGCTTTCAGCAGTTTGTGGACTCCCCACTAAGCTCTTGGCCCGCTCCGATCCAGACTGGTTCTATCTTCTGGACTCTTGGCATGCCACGTACGAGCCGTGGCCATCAATGTGTCATTCAAATGCCATGGCTTCACAGCCACCACTTACTTCTGTGCTCATGGATATCAGGGTTAGTATTTTGTACTCGCGCTTATCTGCAGTGGTAACAGTGTTCTCACTTTTACTTATTTCTAGATGAATTGCACTAAAATGATCTTTTTACTCCATTTCCGGTCGCATTACATGCATTTATTAGACACACTTATCTTGTATCATAGATAAAAAAGATTCAGCTTCAAATCCCAGATCACCAACACAACAGATAACTGATAGTTAAGAATGCAAAGGTCACAATGTGATCACACAACATGATTACTAAATTATTATAAAAACATATTTAATTTATTCATATATAATTTATGGTTGAGAAAATGGGCAGAAAGGATTGGTGTTGATATTGTCAAGTAACCAATCCAATGCCCTATCAAGGTTAGATTCATTTGTTAAAGACTGTGTGTAGAGTCATTTTTTAAGATTTCCTTTGTAATATTAATGGTTCATTTTGGATGAGGTCTCCATAATCAGTCAGCAAACAGTTTACTCAATGCAGATATTGATCAAAATGTATGATGTGTCATACATAAGTTGATATGATAACAATTGCTTTCATCATCGATTAATCTTCTGATTATTTTCTCGATTAATCATTGGCTCTATAAAATGTTGAGATATTTAATTTAGTTTATAGAAGACAATGAAAAACAGAAAATATTTACACGTGAGAAGATAACGCTGAATTTTAGCTTTAAAAATGATTTCAACGATTGCTCAATTATCGAAACAGTTGCTAATGAATTTTCAATTGATCGACTAATCTAATACACACGTTTTTTGAAGGCACATGTTTACAGGACGTGACATTTTTAAAGTGTTCATAGAATCCTGCTCTTCACCTTTGAGACTGATTATCACTGGGAGATGTGGTCCCAGAATTTTTGCTCATGCTGGTGCACACAATCCATGAACATAAGCGGCAGGTTTTGTCTGCACAGGGGACTGAAATGACACGCTCTAGTAATTATTATTTTAGTCCACCTTCCCTTGTAAATCAAATCCTTTCCAAACAAGGCTTTAGGCTATAACATAACATCCCCTGTAGCCACAAATGACAATTGTGTGATAATGGTAAATGGTAAAATGTGCAGTGTCCGTTACACAGCAAAATGTAGCTAAAGTTTACTTACGTTAGCTAACCTTAGCCATGATACGCTACTGGTCATTCCAGACAAGACTGTAGCAGTAAAACAGAGTGTGTTGAACTGAGAAAAGGTATATTTTGCTGCTTATGAATTCAGCTTTTAATTTGTAAGAAGCTATTTCATCTTTCAGAAATTACAGTCTCGCTTGTGACCAAAAGCAATTAAAAAAACAAAAAGGCCCAGGCCAGTGCAAAGAAATGCAAGATCAAGGCCGAAGAAGGCAGTAAGAAATTCTTTTGTATGATTAATATGATAATGATCACTTCAGATACCCTGTGCTGGACTTTTCCATGCCGAAGGGTATCTAGTATAGGGTTAATGCACATGGTGTAGAAAGACAAATTCACTTCCAAAATGTAACAAATAAACCTCTCTTTTGCAACGGTTTGTTGTTTGTCACCCCTTTTCATTGAGGCATTAACTATTGAAGACAACTGCCAACAAATGTGACGATGCCAAAAAAACAAAAAAAAGAGAGAGAGAGAAGGAAATATAAAGACACAGCTAAAAAAGTGCTGCTACTGTAAAACGCAGGTATTGTTTAAAGATAAAGAAAAAAAAAAGAAGAAGAAGTGAGAGTATGGAGCCGGTGGCGAAGAGAGGAGTGACAATGCTGCTCCTAAACAGCTTTGGCAAGAGATGACAGGAAGCAAGTGAAAGAAATAAACAGTCAACACACTTTGTTTCTGCTACTTAAAAATATCCTGTCCCGTTTTAAATCCTGACACATTCTGTGATGGGGCTGTGTATGGATGAAGGGGGTGAGATAATATATTGGCGGAGAGAGGGCAGCTCAGAAGCGAGAGTGTGTTTTTTCCCCACAGCTATTACTACCATTACAATGTGAATCCCAGGGCCCCTATGGATTTGCTTTCTATGTAGTGCCAGCACTTGCTAAAGAAAAACCCCACATGGAATAAGCTAATCCCTTTCAAACGGGTCGCGGCCGGCGCGGACATGACTTTGCAACGAGTGAGCACTGCGGTGAGGGGAGCAGGAGGAGGGTGAAGTCATATGCTCAAAGTTTGGATTCAAAACACTCGCCCCTCTCTCGGCGCGTCTCCCTTTGATCCCCACCGCCAACTATAATAATCAGCTTCTCCTCCAAGTATTTATCAGATAGAACACAGACAAGATTACATCGAGAGCAAATATGTGTCCCTATTATCCTGCCAAAGAGGGACTCGCAAGACTGACAATAGCAGAGGTGACAGAGTGAGAGTTAGAAATGAGGGTAGAGAGGAAGAGAGCAATATGTAGTGTAAGAGAGAGGCGGAAAGGTTGTTGTTGAGTGGAGAAGAGCAGCAAAACGGCAACTCATTATCCCAAACCCAGAAACATCCCAAGCACACACAAACACACACATACAGTAGGAACTCACACTTGCAGTTGGATTTTGTACACCACATTTGTTTGCGTGCTCCGTCTCTGTCATTTTGCTTTACTTATTTATGAGACTTTACAAGTTCCTTGACGGAGATGCAGAGCGTTGCAGTTTATGTCTAATTTAGTAAATATCCTTTCGCCAGTCAGGCCTGTCAGCCATTGTTTTCCTCTCTTCCCTATGTTCTCCCCGTCCCCATCTCCTCCTCGACTTCCCTTGTCTCCCCCGTCTCTGGTTGCTGGTTGACAGAGAGAAATCAAGTCTGGATCTGAACGATATATATTCTCTCTGATTTGCGCCCTTTTGTTGTTTGTGGGCGTCACTGTGAAAGTTTAACTTCTGAACTGTGTGCCACAGACAAGGCCAGGTAACTAGTGCGTGATGCCAGGCTAGTTGTGTGAAATGTGTCAAGCCCTCATTGTCATTTAATGCAGAAGGGGGATAACAGCCTGCCAAACAGCCAAGTGTCTCCACACAAGTCTCCCTTGCAGTACCCTTCGTTAACGATCACAGCATGGCGGCGGTGGCGGCATACAAAAGGGAACGAGAGGGAGGGAGAAAAGCAAGAACAAGAGCAAGAAAGATGAAATATATTTTGAATGTTTTATGGAAAAACAATCTGACACAAAGTAATATTCATCTCCTATGAATCCAATATTCTTTTTGGAATGATATTAGACGGTATCTATTATATCTTCCATTGTGTTCCCATCTGCCCTTTTCAGGATCTAAATTATGTGCATTAGTACGTAAATGGGCTAATGCCTGTCTGTATTTAGCTGGCTACATGCCGTGAATATATTCTCTGCTTCAAGAAGTAATTGGTAATTACAGTGGTCATTTAGGCAATCACTGTCTCCCCGAGATTCATGTCATTCTTAAAAATAACTAGCTCTTAACCTTTGACAGAATTCTACAGAAACTGTTCATCATCGCCCCCGCTTTGATTAATTTTTACACACACACACACACACTTGCACACAATGGGCACAAATACTCTCAGAAACAAAGATGGACACACACCTACAGTATCCATTCACACACAAGTGTGTAAGAGTACATAGAAATGGACACACACACACACACACACCATCAGGCCATATTTATACGAATGGAAAAAGAGATTTTCTATATCGAGGAGAAGAAAGACACCATTAGTTCCATTTCATAAACAGTAAGACTACACATATATATAGGTCATTTAACTTATCTGCCCCCGTCCTCCCTCCCTACATCCATCCAGCTCCTTCAAATTCGCACCACATTTATCTCACCTCATTGACAGTAAACAGTTAAGTCTTTTCATCTATTCCATCCTTCCATCTCTCCTCAGTGCAGCCTCTCTTCTGTTTTCTCTCAGTTTAAACAAGCTCTCTCAGACACCAGTCATTTCCATGCATAATGATCCACCATAGACAGTGGTGGTGGGGGAGTGTAAAACTGGTATTGTATGTGAGAGATCGTCAGGTTGGCGATATTAGCATCGAAATACTTATCCGCTTACTCTGATGCCCTCCATTACCGAGTGCTCCACACAACTCTTTTGCATCTCCGGTGGCTTCTGTATGCAGAAATGTATCATCATTTTCTTATACTGTCACCCACCAGCATATCAGCAATTTTACAGTAATAAGCAGGCAGAGTGAGTGTTTCATAAATTCTCCATATCCCTAGTACTGGTTTTATGAATCTTTAATGTGAGAGCCAATGACCTCCGTCTTGATATATAGAGTAAAAGCCACAAGGAAATAAAAGCCTTTTATAATGATGAGTAAAATGTTTAGACACAAGCTGCCCCCTTGGAGTCGTTAGTCGCTTTTGTGGTCATTTTTATTGTTTTGTTTTCAATAATCTTGTGCATGTTGAATAACTTGGGATTTCTGATTTCTCACAGATAATATGACACAAACACTATTGGTTCGCAGAAAGAGAATCATTTTGAAGATCTACAAGAAAATTCCAACCAAAATTAATATGTCTAAAGTAATTAAATTATTGAATTTATTGTTTATATTTTTGTATTATTGAAAAGAAGAAAAAGAGGTACTTTGAGTTGCCTCAGAAATGTTCCTTTCTAACCTGTGTACTCAATTCAATTCAAAATACTTTATTTGTCCCTCACGGGGACGACCTGACTTGACTCAGCCGCTGCAGTTACTAGCTCTTATACTCACTGCCCTCGCTTCCCGTACATGCCAAACTATTGCCCGTGTGCCAAAGAATACAGAAGGAGGGCTTCAGGGCTCGCCAGATTTATTCACGTACCAGAGTCAGACAGTAGATCGGTGCTCGTTAGCCTGTAAGCCTAGAGTTTGACGAAACTCACTGCTACAGTTTGGTTGATAGTTAGACTACTTTTAGTGCCTTTTAGTTAGTGTTAATAATTATTTTGCACATTCATTTAATTTATTTACTTATATCGTTTCCAGTTAATGTCTTATTTCTGCTACTGTCATGTTAAAACGTGCATAAGACGTTGGTATATGTTTATTTGTTTACCGGAAAAATAATACCGAGGCAACACAACACTCAAACTTCCCGGCACTACTTACAAGCCATGTGCAGACAGAATCTAAACTGACCAATTTTGACATTTGTAAGTACGTTTTTAAGCTGTTTAATGTGCTACAGTATGCAAATTGACATTAGCAGTGACATTAGCTAGAAAGCAAACGCGGGCTACAAACTGAAGTCTGAGGCTCTTTTTGTGTTGTGTTGTGCTGTCTCGTTGTTAGTGTGACAGTCAGTCTGTGACTGAACAGGGACTTTACGGCAGTGGTTGTCGCTCAGGAGGTAAAGCGGGTCGTCCACTAATCACAGGGTTGGCGGTTCTATCCCCAATTCCTCCTTTCTATATGCCAAAGTGTCCTTGGGCAACACGCTGAACCCCACATTGCTCCAGATGGTTGGGCCAGCATCTTGTATGGTAGCTCGCTGCCATGTGTGTGAGTGTGAACAATTGTAAAGCATTTTGGATAAAAGCGCTATATAAATGCAGCCATTTACCATTTACATTACCGCTTTATGGTAATACAGTTTAAAATAAAGTGATTTCATTGGCTGTATGCAAAGAAGTTCTTCATCTATGTAGACAGAGACAACAGCATTCTGACTGGTGGATGTTACGATGGTGGAGACACATCGTAAATAAAAAAAGAAAAAAGAAAAAAGAAAAAAAAAACATAACATTTCTCCATTTTGGATACTGATTTTTTTTGCTCAAAAGAGGGCACACAACATATGATTTACATAGTAAATCTGTATGCTGTGGCAAAAAAATAGCAATTCAGTTTTAGTTTAGACTCCCAGTATGAATTTCCTAAATCAGAATAGTGATAACACAGCTGATTCTTGTCTGGTTTGCATGTATTGGTCTAACCCTGAAAAGCCTCAACAAATGAATCCAGATAAAAAAGGGATGGTCATGAAACAAATAAATATATACTTTTAAAAAGCTCAGAGGAGGCAGAGGAAGAAGTGGGAAGAAGAAAAGGTTAAAACAATTCAGTAGTTCTTTTGTACACTGAACCCTAAAATGTGATTTGCACACCTTATAATTCCTCCCTCCTGCAACGTTTGTCCCCACTCAGACGGAGAAATTAAATGAAATGAAGTCAAATAATAGTCCCTGTAATATTAATGAGACACTGGAGTTTGCATGGTATAATTTAAGATGCCTTTTTTACATGGTTGGCTTACACACAAGTTTGGCTGTCTTCAAGTGAGCAGATGTACCTGCAGAATGTGCTTTTTAGTCTCAGTGGGGCTACAATAATGGGTCATTTCCCAGCAACTGTCAGTACAGTAAGTGTGACCTTTTGAGCACCCTATTTAAGAAGTGATCGTGATCAAGCCCATTTGTTTTCATTTCATTCATGTCACTTTTTCAAATAAAAAGTACACGTTTTATTTGATGTGCCCAAATGTTATGGGCTGTTAGCCTAACATTATAATGTCTTTGATTAGAAATGTATCACTGAATAAGTCATAAGACATGAAAGTAGAGACAATGGAAAACCCTATGAAAGTCTCAATCCACATCTACCTGCACATTTTGCTGATACACCCATCTTCAGCCACTATAGTCCAAATCTCACGCTGTGTACTTACTTACACTTAAGTGAATAGCATTAAGTGGGAACACACAAGCAATCAACATAATATTCATCTTAATACAAATAGCATCAAATCCTTTGTCAGCTAAAACCCCATGCACATGGGACTAGTTTTATACAGGGACTGAATGTAATTTATGGATCTCTCCTAACGTGTGTCATGAAATATATCTGCACCTTGCACCTGAAAACACAATCAAAACCTTCTTCTATAGGCTAATACTTTGTCTTGTCATATGGAAAAGCACAGGTGTTACTAACAACATTAATGATGGCTCCATTCCATTTAGGTGGACCAGTAAGAACAGCTTTCACAAAACAAGGCCCCTGAAACTGACATACCAAAATTGATGTTATTAGTTACACCTGTGTTTGACACGTCAAAATGTCCAAAAAGGCCAAAAGCATTTAATACAGCTAAAAATCTGTTTTAAGGCAATCGCCCTGATCAGTGGATTCGCAGGGGCAAAGTTAATCTGTACAAATTTCCAACTTTGGTGAACTCACCACAATAGCAAGCCATCTCAACAATGACGACTTTTGAAGGAAGAGAGAGCCACAGAATCCAAAATGGACAAAGCTATCGTAACTTATTAGCGGTGCTGCACCATCCAATTTTATGTAATCTTCTCTTTTAGGAGTATAAACTGCGTCACAAAAGAGGCAAGGTTTGCAGACAGTTTAACAACAAATACATCTTTTGTGGTGGCTTTGGCTCAGGAGGTAGAGCGGGTCCTCCAGTGGTCACAGGGTTGATGGTTTGATCCCCACCTCCTCCTGTCCACGTGTCTAAATTTCCTTGGGCAAAACACTGAACTCCAATTTGCTCCTGATGGTTAGCCAGCACCCTGTGTCATCGGAGTGTGCGTGAATGGGTGATTGAGCGCCAAAAACCATGTAAATAGCTTTGGATAAAAGCGTCATATTTGAGATGTCAGTGTTTCCGGCCGTCACGGCAAAAAAAATCACAAAAAAACGCGATCATTCATCTGATCATGTTAGTTACTCTACGTATTTGGGAGACCTCTGGATTTATTTTAATTGACTTTAGCCTAACTCGTAGTTGCTAACTAGCTAGCTTTTCACAGTCTGGACCAACTCTGCTGTGAAGAGTACAAGAAGACGCTGTAGTAACGTTACATAAATTGACTTTTTATTTATTTTCTGTGGCAGTAAACACAACACACAGCCTTTCAGCATTTTACTGCTATAGAGGTTGTGCTAATTTTAACTACTTTATATACAGGGTAGTTTAATCTACAGCAATGCATCATGTTCTACAAGATCATCATATGTTTGCACTATTTTAAAATTTACGGTATATTATTTTAGAGAAAATGTGTATATCAAGAGATATATCATATATTGCGGCATAGCCAAAAAATATTTAGATATTATTTATAAGCCATATCGCCCAGCCCTACTATTTACCATTTTTGAATCAATTGTGTAAACCTATTGTCCCAATAGTGACCGTGCTAACAAGCTTGCTGTCAGTCACTAGCTCTGAGAACTTTTTACCCTGTTCAATAATTATTTTTAAATGAAATGATGTATAATCTGGAGAGTAAAATGCCAGGGGGGAATAAACAGCACAGCACAGAGAAGACAGAAAGAAGCTCAGAGCTATTGTGGCTGACTAGCATGTTGTTGGTTTGCTAGCATGTTAGCCGTTAGCTTGGCAACTACAGTAGTTCACCAACTAGCCCTATGAGTAGTCCCTAATGTCAACAAGCCTGTAGCACTGCCTATTTTGCAAGGATGTGTGAATGAACTTTGCTGTGTCACCTACTGGACTGACTTAATAGAACGCTGCGTCCATCTGTCATGACTGGATGAAGATGGAAACTGTGCATCTAGAAGAAGAAGACGATGAAGAGATTTTTATATATATAGAATCATAGTATTATGTGAATCTGCCAAAATATACCACCAAAATACACTACTGTGGGGTATTTTTGCATAATGTATATTTTCAGAAATATTTTCTGCTAATTCATTAAGCCATTAAAACAACACGAACTTTAATAACAAGCCCATGTTTTATCAGCACAGGCTTAATATTATCATGGAAGCTTTCAGGCACTGAATAAACAACAGTCTTAGAAATCATTACAAAGCACTTAATATCAGTATCATCTAAATAAGGGGTTAACATGCGTTTATGTGAGCACTTAGTTTGACTCCACACTTGGATGTGACTTGTGGCCCATTTAGCCATGCCCATCAGATGGCACACTGGTGATGGAGATGAGCAGTGGATTTGCCATGATGGATGTGACAGAACGACTGAGCGATCGTGGGGCCTTTTTAGCAGAAACATTTATACACATCAATATTCATCCATGCACCTCTCTAAACTCACTACTGTATATATCCTCATCAAGGCTGATAGCGAGTAGGAATAACAGGGCGAGAGGCTGAGGGTGGACATAAATTATGTTGTACCATTGTCTGGGTGAATACTCAGTTCTGATTGGCTGCAGGGTGTACATTAATTCCTGACAATGGACACCTACTAAGTAGTTCCAGTGAAACTGTCACTGTTCACCGTTCTAAATGAATGTGCTGGCTACATAGTATATGCCTAATGAGTAACCATAGTAACAGGGACGCAGTCAAAGCCGCCATTTACAATTTCTCGCAACATGTTAAAAAGCTAACATCTAATTACAACAATGAGTGACTTCAGCATTTCTTTTAACCTGTTTGGAGAATATGACAATTTTGATGACTGGGATGCAGCTGTAGAAAGAGAAATTGAGAAGAAAAGGGAGAAACAGCACAAGGAGTTAACATCGGGAGAATTAAATCAAATCGAAGGTGAAAAAGATGAGTCTTCTGCGCCTCATCCTCTGAACTTACTTATCCTTTTTATCACATAAGTGATCATGTCACATCCCATTCGCTATTCAACTCGCTACTTCAGGCTGCGGCCAACAGTACA
Organism: Macquaria ambigua; assembly: GCA_008360985.2. Classification (NCBI taxonomy): domain Eukaryota; kingdom Metazoa; phylum Chordata; class Actinopteri; order Centrarchiformes; family Percichthyidae; genus Macquaria; species Macquaria ambigua. Next base: position 22,302 of record VMKM01001677.1, on the reverse strand, counting down.
CATGGCCGATCATTTGTTTGTGAAAATCTTGATATTGATTTTGGGACAGTGACATGGCTGTATAGCTAGATTATATTTTTTTGTCAACCCTACGCAGTGTTATTGACTTTGAATCTTGCTAGCATAATGTTAGCTTTCTGGCTCATAGCTGATCCAAAGGGTTCTATGAGCTGAGCGGACTAGAAATATCTCCCATTGCAAGTTGTATCTAAGGTTCGTCCTATTTACTGGAGTAGTGAACAATGCTTACATTACATGAGAACCTTAAGGGATGGTAATGATTGTTCCAGGTATTAGTCAAACCCTCAGGCGGTTCATGAAAATATGAATTAATGGTCTTAATTCTTTTTCTTTAGCATGTGACCATGCTATTAGCTGCGCGTCGGACAGTTCTGGCCTCCCCGTCGTCCATTAATTCCTGATAATGGACACCTCCTCGGGCATTATTTCTTACTCAAGTTGTGCACGTGTGTGTATTTGTGTCCTGTGCACTAAGTGGCTAATTGTAAAGGCAGAATATAGCACTATTCGCACAGGACTAGCATTACCTGGGGACCTCTAGTAATTTGTAATAATTGCAGAGGTCGTCTGTGATCTTAATCCTGTGTGAATCTGCCATGTCCGGAATTTGTAAAATAGAAATTCCAACGCAAATTACCTACCATATTTCACCAAACACAGAGGTATGATAATATTCCCGTGCGAATCGGCATCTCTGTGATTTGGGTGACCTTTTTTTTGCCTTTTTCCCGGTCGAGAATTATGGAGGCTGCGTTGACTATTATAAATGTTGACATTTATTGTTGATGTTGTGACAGCATCCGAAGTCCTGTACTGACGGGCACCGGAGCAAGAGGTCTTTGTGAATATTTCCCCAAACTGTGTGGTTGTGCACCGTTTGATCAAATTGCTTTTGGTAACTTGCTTCACCTTGCTTCCTGTTTTTCTCCTTAGCAGAGCCCTGACATCATATCCGGGGGATGTCAGTAAATTCGAGTGACATACAGACTTTGCTTATCCCGTGCAAATGCGCAGCGCGAAACACAAATGTAGAGGGGTAATTTCTACGTCGCATGAGGTCCCCTGGTAATACTAGTCCCGTGCGAATAGGGCTTATGTGTGAGGGTGAGACAGGCAGCGTTCACTCTCCACTTGGCAATTCAATATCTTTGCATGAAAGGTAGAGATACTTACTCGCCCGACCCTGAATACCCTCTAGAGGAAAAAAAATCATCACTGATGAATTTTAGAGGAAAAATGAGTCAAAGAGGCAGAGGGAGAGATATAAAAGCAGATTATATTTAAGCAGTAATCAGGACAGTGAAGAGCTTGGGAGATTTTAATATGTTTAAATGTTCTTAATTGGGCTCAGAGTGGAGTGGGGCCCCCTGAAAGCATCCACCCAAAACAGTGCTCTAAAGGTAAAAGCAGATTGGCTTTTATTGAATTGTAATGAGAAGTGGGAAATTGGATGTTAATTCTATCCCCGGAGTCAGTGAGCGCTCCCTCTGCTCAGTGCGAGGTGTAGCTGTATCGAGGTCGTGCGATTGAAGTTGTGTTGCACCTCGTTCAGTTATTTAAGGTAAGGGGGAGGGCATTATTAAAACTTTGATTTTTGTGCTTAGTGATATACTGTATGTGACAGTATTTGTGTGTGCTGGCGCATATTCACTGGCAGACACATTACCACCAAACATACACACACACACACTGATGTGTAACTCGTGATGTCTATAGACGGTGTGATCACGTTTAGCACTGACACTGCTGTCACCTTATTGAGGCCTTGTAGGAATTACACCCCAGAAAATCTGCTCCAAGCACACTCCAAACACACTCTGAGCTGTGTTTCTCTGCACCTCCGGATATTATCAAGATTTCACACTGGGAAGGGAAATATTAGTGTGGCAAACATATCTGCCAATGCAAACTTGCATCTAAAAAGGCGTAGCGACGACGCAGCTCGAAAACAGCATTTCCATGCACTCTGTCCCTTTGAATTGTAAAATCAGCTTGGCAAAAGAAGCGGCACCATAAAATTCAGCTGTGGTTTTCTTTCAGCCAAAGCGCTTTTCTTTTGTAGGGAGGGGGAGAAAAAAAAGGAGGGAGAAAAGCCTAGGTCTTAGCTGTGAGAGCAAGAGTGTGGGGAAAAGCATGGGTCCATCTGGCAGCAGGCGAGGCAGCTTTGTGGAGATCGGGTCCAAGACACACTGCTACAGAAGGGTCCTTCTCTGCGACACCTGCAGAATACCTCAGAGCTCCGACTGCCTGCCTGCTTGCATTGTTCTACACAAAGTACGGGCATACGCCGCCACAACCTCTGGTCGCCCTCGCTCAAACCTGGGAACAGAGGATAGGCCTCTCACATATATCCTTGCACACACATGCACAATGTGTGCACATGCAGAGACTGGAGTCATAGCGGTGCCCTGTCATCCTGTCAGTTGTTATTAACATGCATAAATGTACTGATATGGAGAGAGAAAGAGATAGAAAAGACAGAGTCTAATGAAACAAACAGACTCAGATAATGACAAAAAGAGCGAGCAACAGAGCAGCTAGAAGAATGAGTGTGTGTGTACGAGAGAAAACGAAAGAAAGATAGAAAGAGAGAGATGTCTCTTTTATTTACCCTCATGCGTCAGTGCTTCTCGTTAAGAAGGGGGAGGACACAGAGGCCTTATCACCCAATTTGCTGCCCGTGTCTATGTGATTCTCAATTGATTTCTCTGACAAAGTCCGGAATCATTTTTCAACTCTCCTTCATCCCCTTCCTCTCCCTTCCCTGTCTGTCTCTTTCTTTATCTCTTTCTCTCTGTCCGTCTTTCTCTCATATATCAGGGCACACAGTACCTCTCTGCTCTCATCGATGTTTGAAAAGGGTGCTTGAGTCCCTCGGCTGTGCTGATGGTACATATTCAGCACATGAAGATGTCTGTGAGACAAGCATAAAAAGTGCATAAAATAGCCATCACATGCGTTAAATATAGACTATTTCACAGATGTTTTATGAAAATGAGAATTAGGACATGCTTGAAGCACACTGATGACAAATCCTCTCTAAGCTTTAATTAGGAACGTTGTTAAAAAAAATTTAAAAAAAGCAGCCAGTCTACCAGCACGTACAACTTTTAAAGTGTATTAAATGCTGCAATCATATTTAAAAATGTTATAATCTCTCTATATAATTAGAATTTTATGCGTAATTGAGAGTGCGAGTCACAGGTCAAGGTGAGTGTTAATTCTCACACAAAACCTCATCTGCAGCACAATGACAACACTACCACAGTTAGATTAATGAAAACTGCTAAAAAGTACTATTATTATTATTAGGCCTAAGATGTTCCCCTGCAAAAAACAGGATGGCTGAAACAAAATCTCCTTATATGTTGGTTTCCTTTTCAGGACTTTATTCTGACTTTCACCCCACAGCTAATAGCCCTAAACATCAATTTTTACACAGCTACTGTATTGATCAAAACAGCTTTGAAAAAATTATGAAATAGAAAACCTTTATAATGCCTTCTGTAGAGCAGAAATAATACCTCACTATCAGAGGGGTGTAGAGCAAAGGAGATGTAGGTACTTCATTTTCTAATGCTATATTAAAGGCGCCATTCAACCAAATTTTATACATATTTTATATATGTATGTGTGTGTGTGACTGCCAATCAGTTTTTAAAAAGTTGTTTTTTTATGCTGCGAGCACCACAAATGGAATTCCATTCACATCAGTTGTACTGGAGTGGAGGCAGAAATCTGAGACAAATAACTCAAAACCTGGACAAATTAAACCAAAACTATCTGTATGGCTAGATACCACTAGAGGCAAGTGAGAAAAAAAAGTTTTTTTCTGAATTTGAGCAAACCAACCCTTTAAAATTGGGTAAAAACACAATATGGGATCAGTTTTTCCCTTATGTACGACATTTAATCATCTCGACTGTTTTTGATTTGTCTCTTTAATTGTGTTTATTGTAAAATTTTACAATGTTTTTGTTTACTGAATTAAGATTAGATGACCCGTCCTAATAACATACTGTTTTACAATTTACTTTTGCCCCAAATTCTTGCCATTGTCTAAATCACCCATGAGCTATGCCAGTCTTTAAACTTAAAGTTTTTTTTCATCGTCCATGCACACCCCCCACCCCCTATACTCAAGTCATATGTCTCATATGGCATATATGAACTAATGTCAATATTAAGTGAAAATGAAGTATGTTAACTGCTTAAATGGCTATTCATTCTGTTCACATGTAGATTAGCTTAATTTTAGGCTAGGTAAATAATTTTGCTTGCTATAGACCAGTGTTTTAGTCTCACTTAGCACTTCTGCCACATTTGACAGTTTTGCCCTGCAGATGAGACATTCTAAGGTCGGACAGGTAGCTCCACGAAAAGCTACATAGCTTTCATTGCACAGTCGGATTTTAGTTATTTTGGTCGCCTTGAGCTTTATTTTCCAGTGACACTGCGTGCGTCACTATGACAACTGGCAACAGTGAGCTGTCATCACCAGCCTTAGCTGTGACATAACTGCATATTTAACAGCATTTTTAATATTATGATTTCGATGTTGTTGATGTTACAGTGCTTATTCTCTCCGTTTTGATATGAAAAATGTAGTTAATGTAAATGTTGCCACTGCACTATGTAACCAACCTTTTGTTTATTCCATTTTTTTACATACAGTTAGTGGAGTATTACATTGTTTTAGGATAAAGACCAAATGATTTGCTGTGCACTGTTAGAAGTTCTGACACTCTAAAGAGTTCTGCTGTGCTGAATGGGAGGAGGACTAAAACAGAGCGGTGGCTATCAGGTGATCACTTGACACGGGTCAAGTTGTTGGGCTGATCCCATGAAGAGGCAAGGGGCCACTGCTAACAAGACCACTTATGGTGGTGACGGCTTTAAGTATAGCAAGCCATTAGAGGAACATTGTTCACACTGACTCGAGTGTGAAATGATATGTGTGGAGAGATAGCAAGAGGTAATATTACCATTATCACAGGGTCATCTCAGGAAGACAACGATCTAGAGGATTCTTGTTAACACAAAGTAGGAAACTCTGACTTGTGATAATACTTGTGCTTGTTAATGCTTCTATTGTCTGACTAAGCCTCTGCGTGTTAAGAAGCAGCAAAAATCACTGGATGTGAGAATGTGAGCAGAAAGCCCTCACTAGCGCCTGTGCTATTTATCAATCAACGCAACTGAAAGTGAAAGATGCATTGCTTTCCATAGAATGATGGGATTTAGGTTTGAAATGTGACAATTTCAAGTGTCAGATTATCGGCTAGTCAATGGCCCCACAGAGCCGCCACTGACACTCTACTGGCCTCTGTGTTGGGTTTCCACTGATACTATTGATCCGAGGACAGCTCATGCGTTTCAGATAGCCCCCCCAAACCTCACCCCGCCCCACCCCCCCAGGACCCTGCCTTCCCCCTCACATCATGCACGCAGAGATAAAGGCTCGCCAGGCGTGAAAAGTTGCAGGCCAAAAGTTTGAGCTGAAGAAAAGAGAAGAAGAAAAGAGGAAAAATGGAGGAAGTTTAAGCTGTGGAGCCCTTCCCCTGAAGGCAAGCTGGCCTGCCATCTGTGCAGGCTCTCTAGCCATAGCCACCACCCCTGGAAGAGAGAGAGGAGAGAGGCAGCAGGGTAGAGGCAGCAGGGTAGGAGGGAGGGAGGGAAGGATGGAGGAAAAGAAGGAGAGACAGACTGGGAACATGATAGAGGAAGGAGTGGATAAGGAATTGAGGAAGCAATCAATGGACAAAGAAAAAGGAGGAAAAAGAAGAGCCAAATAAACTAAGGTAGCCTAATTCCTGACCAACCACTTCTGAAGATGACAACATAACCTCTCCCTTCAGAGAGAGAGGAGAGAACCCACTGCGGCCTTGAGCATGAAAGGCAACTCTTGACAAGCGGACATGAGCTTTGCTTGCCTGCCACTGACACTGACTCCACTTTTCAACCAAAAAGGATCCCAGTTTTGTTGCCTTTTTTTTTTCCTTTACTCCCCTTTCCTGGGAAAATCTGCCAGAGCTTATCCATCGAAGCCAACACATGAACTTTCAATCAGGGATTAGCCGGATTTTCCAATGTGGATCTTCTTTTGTGAATTTGGCCAGCGTCGCCTGTGTCGTTGGCAAAGGGAACGTAAATAGAATATGATCCCTGGGCCAAGGGATTGCCTCGCTTATTTCAAAGAAAGACTTCAAAAACAGGGCCCACTTAGCCTGCTCCATGAGTGTGATGTTTCTGTGGTTTGGAAGTACATCCTCCACATCAGACCACCAAAAAAGTCCAAGTAGGCATAGACACATGCTGCTCTCATGCATTTTGTCCAATAGAACAAAAAAAGTGAAAGAAAAGGGAACAACATGGCTTTAAAGGAAAGGGAAAGAAAACAACTGCTCACACCAGTAAGTGGGGGATGGCAGAAATTTTGCTCTTTGCTCTAGTGGTGAGTATGACATCCCTCTATCTGCTCTAACCCTCCCCTTCCTTCCGCCCCCTCTATCTCCATCTTCTCATCCTGAGCCCTCCTCTCTTCTGTCACCATTGTCCGCTGTGCTGACGTCCAGTCTTCGCAGGTCTAGATGCTAATCCAAGCTTACCGTGCTGGCGGCTCCGATAAGAGAGGCCCCGCCATACGACAGCAGTGTGTGTGACTCCCGTAGACTCCAGTGCTCTATCAGACCACTCCATGTGGCCGCGGGCCACCGCCGAAGTTGGACCGAGGTCTATCTGAATGAGGGTTTATATGCAGGAACACACATGGGCACGTACGCACACACACATGTACAGCCATGAAGAACTATATAGACACATGCACGCAAATAGAGGCGCTGAGCCTCCCAGACATAAAGAAAACCACTCAGATACAACAGCTACCCGAGAAGATTTAAACTTCCACATGGACAGAAGTTTTATCTTTAAAAGGAACAATAGGCAAATATGCCACCCAACTGAGCATTGTGTTTGTTCTTTAAATGTCAGAGTGAAAATCCCCCCTACTTTGAAGAAGATGGGGCTTTAATCAGCCAACTAACGCTGTTGCATCCATCATTCGCCGCTTGGCTCGGCCATGGCAACAGACTTAACAAACACTGTATGTTTACTCAACAGCAAGTAAAAAGATTATCTATAACTTCACTCTGTCTCCGCCTCACTCTTCCTCTCTGTCCGTCTGCCGGGGATGGTTGATCTCCTCATCTCGCCGTCCCTCCTGTTGTGAGGTCCCCCTCATCAGGTAGCCTCCCAGTGGGTAGCGCTCAGGTGTGTGCGCGGGCTTGTCATGGAGCTGACGCGAGTAAGGGGCTATAATCAGACATGTTTGGCTTAGTGATAACACACATGCACGTTCTGAGTAGGAGTTGCTAACACTTTGAAATTACACATTCTTTCCCCGACATCTGTCTTGTCTTTCCTCTGTAAAGCAGAAGGGAAAATGCCGTGAATCCAGATGAGCAATCATTTCATAAGGTCACACAAACGGAAAAAATGTCTTTAGCTGAACACCTCACAGAGTGACTGACAGTAAGCACAGGGTTAAAGACGCTCAGGCGCTCTGTCTTCCTCCCTCGCCTATTCTTGTCCCACTTTCTTCTTTTTAACGTATTTTTTTTTTCGGCGTGGAGATCTTTGTCAAACAAACAAATTCTTCTTTTGTTCGCGTGTAAGAGTTGCTTGTTTCCCAGTTTCTCCATGGCGGTGTGTGGCGGAGCTGTGTGTGTTTTTGTGTGCACATTTTGTTTCTGGGACACCTTTATAGCAAATAAGAATCTGTTATACTGTGTGTGTGTGTGTGTGTGTGTGTGTGTGTGTGATTAGGGTACAGTATGTGTTGCTGATGCTCCCTTAGGGCCTGCACTATGTGTGTGTGTGTGTGTGTGTGTGTGTGTGTGTGTGTGTGTGTGTGTGTGTGCGTGTTTGTGTGTGTGTGTGTGAAATGTGAAAGGACCCTCCTCTTTGCCCACCTATCTCTCCCTCGATGAGACCCCCCCACCCTGGGCAAAATCTCCAACCTCCAGCACATCATGATGAAGGGTGGGGTGGGAGATTAGGTGCCACGGCTGAAAGCCACACTAAATTGAGCCCTCAATGTTTATTTTTATACATTGCATTGTAAATGTAAAAAAAAGAAGAAGAAGAAAGGGGGGAAAATAAGTAGGAGGGAATTTGGGGTATTGTCACAGCTACATCTTTTTTTCTAATTTGTTTCACTGCAAATGAGATTGTTCTCCTTGAATAAGAAAGCAAATGTTACAGCCCAGAGCACACAGGAAGACGATGCATGAGAAATTTTCACAATGTGTGTGAGTTTGTTTGTGTATGTGTGCGTGTGTGTGTGTAATGGAAATGCTCAAATGCACTTGATCTTTTATTTGGTAGCACTTTACTCCAAGTGGTGCTCACATACTATTATAAGGCACTATAAGCTCTTTCTAAATGGATTATGAGCAAATTGTAATCATGATAATCTGTACATAATATAAAATGTTTTACACGCTTAACAATGAAAAACTATTAGGTGATATTTTGTGGGGCAACGTTGGAGCTAATACGTTGCAGAACACAGTGTTGATGTACTACAATGCATGTCATACTACATTTTGAATATTCTTTTCCTTACAGAAATACACACACATATATATATATATATATATATATATATATATATATATATATCACATGTGATAAATTCACATTACTGGCAAACGTTATTTTTAGCTATTTCACATGTGAAGTTTAAGACATCATATGTGAAAACAGCAATTTCACTTTTACACCTGTTACCTATGGTATGTAGATTATATAATGTTATGATTGGTGTTTGTTTTTTTTGTTGGTTTTGTATACTATATGTGTTGCTGGAAGATGACTTGTTACATTAACTATGTAACATGTTATTAACATGACATGGAAATAAAAACTAACTAAACCAACTAATATCAAATGGGAAAAATCCCTTCACCTGTAATGACTTCACATAATAGATGTATGAGGTTTTTGGACATTTTGGACAAGGTGAAGAAAGTCACATGACACGGACACGTGGTTTTCATGTGTGAAACGTCACGCTTCTCGTGAAATGTGATGTTTCACACTTGAAAAAGTGAATTTGACGTGCTTTTTTTTTTTTTACTGCACTACATTTCAGAGGAAAATAGTGTTCTTTTAACAGTTATCTGACAACTATAGTTACTGGTTACTTTGCAGATTAAGATTTACATACAAAATATATAAGTTTATAAAATAAAGATGTAAATTAATGTATCCAAGTAGTTAAAATTAGCTTTGCAACCAGTTACAGCATTAAATCCTGCTTACATGTTAATTAATCATTAATAATAATAAAAATAAGATAATATAAGTATACATTCAACTGCATAATGAGTACTTACTTACTAGGTAAAGTACATTTTGATAATTATACTTTTGTACTTTTACTTAAGAGATACTTTGAATGTGGGACTTTTACTTGTAATTGAGTATTTTTACAGTGTGGTATTGCTGCTTTTACTTAAATGAAACAAATGTATATAGAAATGATTTGAATTTAATAAATCAATATTTCTTTTCATGGCAGCTTTGTGGAAAAGTACATTTCAGCATGTGAATGTATTAATACTGATTCTTAGAAACAGAGCTTAAAGAATGTGTGGTGTAGACCATTACATGTGACATATGGATGTTAATTTCAGTCTGTTAAGATATTAAACAATGGATGAAGAAAAACACAGAAATCCAGAAAACAAAACATGAAGTCATGATTGAATGCTGATTCTTAGCTAATATGTACATGTCTAGCATGAAAAATCTCCATTACATCTCTCCCTCCCTCTCGGTCCCCCTCTAACTCAGTTTTGTGTATGCAAGCGTATTTGCAAATGTGGTGTGATCTCAATGCCAGCTCTCAAGTATCTGATCCCCCGCTTTTAAATTACCAACAACCTCTTAAATACAGTATATCCCCCAAAGAGTTGATTAAGCAATTCATACATACAAAAGGCAGCCTATCACCCTTACTTAAGATATGGGCCAAGATGTCGCCAAGATGTTATGAGGCTTCTCAAAATATGATACTGCCTTTAATGTATTCTGCTATATTACTCTAAATGCTTTCATCAGTCTTTGAATGGTGAGAAAATATGCAGTTTCATTATCTTTCAATCGTGGGTGATGAATCTATGCCAAAGGCCTCTAAACTGTACATGTGATTTAGATTTGCACATGTGTGTGTGTGTGTGTGTGTGTGTGTGTGTGTGTGTGTGTGTGTGTGTGTGTGTGTGATTCTAGGTCGATGTGTGCTTCCATATGTGAATTCTTTAAAAGTCTGTGTATGCATGTGTGTGTATTGGTGAGGGATGAGGGGAAAAGGGAGGGAGGCACAATCTTCTCTCCTCTCTGTCTCTCCACAGTTATTTGTATCAGTGCTGCGCATCACTACCTTAAAGTCTCCATTAATCAATCTCCCCTCCTTTTTATTGTATCACCAAGCACTGTGCAGAGATTGCTAAATAAAAAGACATTTCTGTATGGGGAGGAAGGGGGGAGAGAAAGGAAAAAATGCAACTGTATTCATTGGACCTTAAAATGTTTTGATGGCTTCTGGGAGCCACATTATATTTACATAGGAATGTGTCATTAACGTCAATGGTGCAGCAGAAACTATTAAACTAATACAATGCTAAAGCCAACAACCTTGAGAATTTGATTAAAGGCCTTTGTTGAGTTTTAAAAACGCTCCATTCTCCGGTTAAAACAAAAGACTGATGGATTTGGCTGCGGTTATAATTCAGCTGTCAACTTCTATTGACGCTTCTGACTGTCGCAGCCAGACGACATTTACATACTTTATATATAGACCAAAACGAGGGGTCTGTACGCTTGCAATCATAATAGGAGAAGGTTCTGGAAACACACACACACACACACACACACACACAGCCCCTGTTTGTCCTTCATTTCAAATTAGCCCGCTGTAATTTTGGAAGAGGCTGCAGGCGTTGTTTGCTTGGCAAAGTGTTGCTGTTTTAGTGCATCTTTAATTCTGCTTTAATTGTAAAAGTGTCTCTACCCCCTCTTGCTCTGCCAAGTGCTCTTTAGTTCTTTGCTAATCTTAGGCCTTAGCTCATCTTTGTGTGGATATTACGCCGCCCATGACCTTCTAGGCCTCTTTATTAGCTCACGTGTACTGTGTGTGTCAGTGTCAGTGTGTGTGACTGGAGACCCAAACACTGCGTCTTCTACCGTGAATTTGCTTTCGCTCTCCCCCGCTCGGTGCACAATATGCTCGACTCTCTCTAGTAATTTACTCTTATAGTAATAGGATGATAATGTATGCCTCTGAATAGGTGGGGGACAGGCAGCATCATATTTAGCACCTAGCTGTGTTATCCCCTGATCATATTTTCAATATAATTATGAAATTTCAGAAAATGCATGTGGGGATGTTTCGACAAATAGGAGCCATGGCAAAGCGAGACCCTATTTGTGTTTCATTATCTGTTGGAACATATTTTACAGTCATTGTGAGATATTTAACATTGTTTTATCATACCCCCGAGATATCTTACACACCGATCTAATTAAAGTTAGCATTTTGCCCAGTATCCTATTTAAAAAATCTATATATTCTATATAATTATGAAATGATGCATTATTTAATATATAAACCCCAAAGCTCCTTGCAAGTGGCGATAATTTTAATCAAAAGAAAATGAATAGATTCCCCCTCTCTTGGTCCTGTTTAGAAGCTTAATTGGAGAACGGAGTAATTCTTGATTGTTCTCAGAGTTTTTCCGGCCAAAATGAAAAATACAAGCGAGTGAATTAGTATGAAAGCATGCATGAAATCTAGTTTTAAATCATTTACGAGCCGTGTAACAAAGTGAATGTGATTACATCGACTTAGGCCACCACTTAACAAACTGTCTGTGTGTGTTTGTGTGAGCACACCTTATGAACACATGTATTTGTGCGTGCGTGCGTGCGTGCGTGCGTGCGCGTGTACATTCCATACATATGCACACGGGAGGAGAGTAAGTGAGCCTCTGCTGTGCCTTATGTGAAAGAGGCTGTATCATCAATTTTTACGGGAATATTACACAGAAACACATTGTTGTCTCCGGTATTGTTGTTAAAGTAGCCCATTAAAATGCAAGCATGTATATTAAAGAGCAGCGCTGCCTTTTGATGGATAGTCGTCTGCCCATGAATAAGTGTGCATATTGATTGGCAAAAAAGGTGAAAAGCAGTTTGACACAATTATTTCTGAAGGGCCCTGGTTATTCCGCATGATTTAAAAACCATTTTAAACGCCTGTCACTTACATTCCCTTCTATGAGACCCCAATGACTCCTGAAAATAATAATTATGTAAAATGTCCAGGCGATATTGGATGTGGCAGGCTCTATGCAGACGCCACGATATGTATTGATATGCATCTATAAGAGAAGATAGAGAGAATAAGAAAACCATTACCAGAGCCACGAGGACGACTGTCCTCTCTGTCTCTCTCTTTTTCTCTTTCACTCTGTCTCTCTCGTCCAGTAGATCCAGATTTGTTAAGCCAGTATGTATGTAAAGAGCCTTATTCCCCAATGAGGCAGCTACCATTAAACTACTTAGAAACTTATAATTTCCAGCTACAAATGCTTACTTGCAAAAAGATGAATCTTGTTAGGAAATATTAAAGATTGACTGATTTAGTGGCCTACTGGAGACTGGATTTACAATACAGTGACACTATTGCGATGCAATTATCTGTACTTTTGCAACAAGAATGACAGGTAAGGATTTTCTCCTCTGAAAGGGTTTGGAATTGAAAGCCATTGTCAACCATTCATTCAGTCTCTCTTATTTGCTGGATTACAGTGTAGAAGTGGAGATTTTTCTTTAGGTTTTCAAATTTAATCAGCAGGAGACACTGTGAGGAGATAAAGCCAATGGAGCAGACTACCTGGGTTCTACTTTATGTTCCATACCATGAAAAGAAATAAGGTCCCAATTCATGGCCAACAGGATGTTGCTAAAATGTGTTTGAAGTGTTAATATATGAATGCACAGGCAGACAGCCATCTGACAGCAGTGAACATGCATCCTAATAGACAATCATTCTGCATGGAGATGAATTTCAGTAATCAGTGTCTTGTGTAAAATAAACAGCCTACCGTGTTCTGCTGTTAGCGAGTTCAAGAGGTGACAGAAGATAGTGCACGTGTGTGAACGTACGTGAATAAATGTATCAGCTGTTCTCCAGATCTGACCAGCTCCCTCTGGTTTTTCTCATGTGTGAAGTCAAACTTCAGCACGTCATTGGGAAACTTTTCCAAGCAGCACCGCTCAGTATATTTATCCAGCTGGACAACTGGACATTCCAATCAAGAAATAGATCATATTATCTTCTGTGACTAATGATTATTGATTAATCTGCCTTTTTATTTATTTTATTGATTAATGGATTTTCCAGAGCCTTCAAATTGCTTGTTTTGTCCGACCAACAGCCCAAAACTCAGAGATTAAATATACAGATATAAAACTGAAAAAAGCAGAAATCTGTCAAATTTCTGGAACCAGCAAATGTTTGGCATTTTTGCTTGATAAATGACTTTAAACATTCAATCAATTATCTGATTTTTTCAGATTTTCTGTCTATTCAGTAATTGATTAACCAATGAATCATTTCAGCAATAGACCATATAATCTGAATTGCTTTTGTCTCTATTACTGAAACTTTGCAACTTACTCTTTATTCTTTTTAGTCTTATTTTATCTTTTAATCATGATTCTTCTTTTTAATTTAATTTTATTTATCATATCCTTCAGCACGTTTGTTGATACTTTTAAAGCAAAGTCAACAATATATACTGTGTACTGTATAATATAAATAGTGACTAGTGAGGTACTGATTTATTTCTGATCTGTTTTTACAATTGCTGGCTTTTCTTAGACTTCAAAATAAACAGCGACTATCATCACTGTTTTTAAAATAACCTGTATCATAATTCCTTAATTATCATGTTTTAACCCTGACTCTACTCTGGTCTTCTGGTGGTGTCACTATCTGATAAAAAGGAAGGAAGGAAGATAACCGGAAAATAATATATAAGATCTGCTCTGCGCTGTGTAACAACCACTGTCTCAACTACTGTACGCCTGAAAAACTGATTTTTATGGGATTTGCGCGAATGGGCTGCGTGCAGCAGACAGAAAGTCTGTGTGTGTGCCAAGTGTATGTGATTGCATGAGTGCGTATGTTACGTGTGTGTGTGTGTGTCTGCACACTTATGAATGTGCTTTTGTGTTTTTAATGTACTGTAGTTTCCACTAGCATCAATCATTCCGTACAATTAGCCCAATTCCCGCTCAATTTTCTGCTTTCTGAGGAGAGCAGCAGTGCTGACTGCAGACAGCTGTATCTGACCAACACACATACACACATATAAGTACAATCTCTCTCTCCTCTCATGCTTATAACAGATCACACACAACCGTACATGTACGGTGCACAGAGGACAGCAGGTGTCTTGTCAGAGGAGGGTGTGTGTGTGTGTGTGTGTGTCAGTTTTATTTCATCAGCTATTTTTCTCTTCCTCCTTCGACTGGGCACACCTCTTCCTCTCCTCCTCCTCCTCCTTCACCGCCATCAGCCTCAAGTGTCATTTGTTTACCATAGCAACCAGATTAAATTAGGGGAAGTGATTACGGCTTATTAACAACCAAACGCTGTCAGTATATTCTTATAATTTGGTATGTAAACACTTTGCCCTCGTAGCGCTCTCTACAAGAAATTGCTTTGTACAGTGTGAGAGAGCCCCCAAGCTCAGTTATAATAAAAATATAATTATGAATCAGACAATAGCCACTCGTAGTGCCCCCTACTGCAACCTTCCACCCACTGCCCCTTTATCACCCTGTTCTCATACACACACACCTACACACCCATGGCCTAACAGCAGCCCCCCAAAAAATTCCCAGGTACCACCAGAGAGCCACTTGTAATGAACAATAAAAATGCTAACCTCTTCTCATTTTTTTCCCTCCTTGATTCTAACTAATAAACCCACTAGAATTAACATTCACACTTCATGTAATGAGGTGAGGGAAAGGGGGAGGGGGGAGACAGAAGGAAGGGGTGGGGGGGTTCAGACATTCAGTTCTCCATATTGACTGCTCTTGCCCTTAGCCTTAGTTTGCATTTAATACAGTACTCGGGGCCAAAGTGATTGTCAAATTATTTCCTTGTTGTGTGGAGAGATATTTGTAATTAATATTAAAATTAAGCATTGCGTTGATGCCGGGTGGTGTATTATTACAAGAGCTGAAACCAAAAGGCAGCTGCGCTTGCCCACTGCTCTCATCTCATTCCGGCTTTATCTTTTTTTCTCTCTCATGTTACGCATCGAAATATTTCTCTGCTCACCTTTTCTTCCATCTTTAACTTGCTTCTTCCCTGCTCATATTTTTCTGTCCCTCATTCACAGTAAACCTCTCTCACTCCCTCTCTCTCCCTTCTCTTTTACTCACCCCTTTCCTTATCCCTCTAATATTTTCTCTCCTCGCCCTCCCCTCTCCTTTAAGACATCAGTTATACACCCACAGATTATGTTTTCATGGGGTGTCCCACCGGTTTTGGCAGAGTGCTTTAGAAACACAGGATCATTTTAAATAAGCACCTACTCAGAGAAAAAGAAAAAAGGGGTGGGGGGGGTGGGGGGGGTGAAGGAGTATGAGAGATGGAGAGAGAAAATAGAAAAAGAGAGAGGGGGCTGCTCTAGGCCAAGAGAATATGAGCAGGTGCAGCAGGGAAAATGAGTGCTATAAACAAGCCTAGGTCCTCGTAATTTATCATTAATCTGGGTGCCTGTGCTCGCAGGGCCAGGCTTATTCTGCATGCTGATAGCCATGTCATATTTCTTATCACAGATTTGTTTATGCTTTTATCCTTGTTTCTCAGGCTTTACACTTACTGCCATGGCATTAGCTATTACCACGCTGGCATTTGGAGAAGGGAGACAGTAAGTTGCATATGCATGATGAGCCACAAACAAGAATGTCCATGAATGTGTCACTTTGACATGAATAGATAAAACTGACAAGAGCACAGTGGTTTTCTGGCGCAAAGAAAAATATACGTTTCACATAGCGAATTTAGCCTTTGACAGACATGACAAAAAGTCAATCAAGGAGTCACTGTACTAATCAGAAACACGTTAACAGTTGTGCCTGAGCCCGCTGTGGAAGTCCCTCCTTTGTACTGCAACATCTCAGTTCTTCAAACTAGAGACAGATTGCCACGGAAATCAGTTCAACTTTAAAGAGGCTCAGATGGGCATCAAATCTGTCCAAATGTTCTGTACATTGACTACACACACCAGATTTATCATGAATTTCTCATATTGGACTACTTCATTAAAAATGTTCCAACCATGTTTACTTGAATAATCAACCAACTAACTGTATCTAAAGCAACAACATGATCTACTTTGGAAAATTGTACCAGAGGCCTTACTGTTTGAGTGACTGTCTCGAATGTTTATTTTTCATCAAAGTTAGGACGATTAGAATGCCACCCCCCTCCCCCCTCCTCCACATTTGAATTGGTAATACTGCTTCTTTGTTTACTCTGTACAATTTACTAATGAAAAATATGTGCAGAAGTTATTGATTCATGACCGTAATTGTTTAATTATTAATCAGTTTAGTCTTATATTAGCATTTTAAATGTAGCAGACAGCTTGAGAAAACTGAGACGCAGGTTCAAGTTTGTTTGTTTTTTTATGTGCCATTGGAGATTGCAAGAAACATCAAAGACAGACTTGCATGTGCTATAACATGTGCAGTTTAAAATGCTAGTGTTAAATGTAAAGATTGTATCGTATGAAGACTTTTGACTTAATTTTCAATTGAAATTAAAGCTGCAAGCAGCAATGAGCGGGCCTTCGCACCCCTGCACACGTCAGGGGGGAGTGGCAGCCATGGTGTCGTTACTGGAGGTTGATTGACATGGCTCTGAATTTTCATGACTATTGGACACTGCATGATTGAGTAAAATATTATTTCCTGTGTGGCACTGGAACGACATGGGAAGTAGTCTTCACTTCCTGTTGCCAGTAGGTGGTGCTACACAAGTGAGTTATTAATGTAGCAATACATTTACTGGAGGTTCATCTGACATTTAAATATACACATTTTCATGAATATTGGACATTGCATGAAGGAGTTAAATATCACTTCCTGTGTCCACTATGTGGTGCTAGAGAACACACACTAATTTGACATTATGTTGCTGTATATCAAGTGTAGACCACACAATGTTAATTTAATGTAAATCAAGTGATGTTTGTCACATAAGGCTGACTTGCTGCCAGTAGGTTGCACTATGACTGCAACTCAATACTGGTGTGTAGATATCCTCAGGCCTGGACTCTTATCAAACATGTTCAATTTGGGGTAGATTTGACAATGTACAGTTTAGTTGCAACAGCTTCTCATTTCATGGTGAAATATGCAAATAGTCCACCTTGGCGCCACACCCAAGCCTTAGACAGTTTTCACCACTTCTGATGCGTGTGCCAAGTTTCATGAGTTTTCGAGCACCCCTAGCCCCTCAAGAACAGCTTCTTGTTTCATGGCGAAATATACAGTCTGCCTCGCCATGGCAACAGCGTTACATGAAAACTCAAAAGCTTCACAATTTAGCACGCCTGTAAATGGCAAAAAATGAACACTAAATTCAAAATGGCCGACTAGGTTAAACGTTCGTTGAAATATAGCTATCGGCCTTCACACCACTCTGTGCTCGGGCCCTTTGCATCACATGAAACATCTAAATTCATAGCTAAAGAAAGGGCAACAAGTGCCTGATTTTCAACTGCATGTATTTTATTATTACCTGGAGATTTTCATTTGTAAAAACTGCACAGGATTGTTAGTGACTCAGATTGTGGTCACATTTGTTGAGTAAAACTTTTAGCACAAATTACCCACTGTGCTTTGGTAAAGACAGAGCTCCCCTGATGATATGTTCCCATGTGAATCAAACTCAGTAATTTCAGATGTAATTTGTTTTTTGTTGGTGTGTTTTTTTAATTCTCTTTTTCCTCTATATGCCCAAATTCTCCAGCCTACCTGCTGTCATGATAAAGAAACTTTAAAGTTGCACAAATCGATATTTTTATATTAACAATAGATCAAATGACTATGTATAATCTGAAAGGGGTCACTCATCTCTAACGTTCTAGAAGTTTTCAGCTAAAAAGCTCTGATAAACCCAGTGTACGCTACTTACCCAGCACCAAACAGACAGACAGACAAACTTAGCAACTAGCTGCTGAACATAGTGCATTTAGCTGCTAAGAGTCAGATACTTTTCTTCAGGAGTTAGTAGAAACCAAAACGGTAAAAAGAGAGTGAATACTGGACTTTGCCAAAAACACTCCCTGGGAATGCCAATGTTGTTTGCTGTATAAATAGACAATTGTTTGCTAACAACTTAAGATGATAATAAGTCAGTGTTGTTTTCAGCTTGTTCTGCTGCCCCCAGGAGGCCAAAAGAAAATATGTTAATGCAGCTTTAACATTTGCCTTGCTAAATCACAAAGCAATGGTTTTCATTTTCTGTGTTTTTGTATACATTAACGGCACTAACAATTTCATGTGGTCTTCATACTGTGCAAGTTCACTGTGAACATGGTTTAAAGGACACCAAAGTATTATCCAACACACAGGCCAAGATTTCAAGTGATAACTCACTGATTGTTGGGTGTTTTGAGGCCTATGGCTCTGTGTTCACACCACAGTCCTTAAATCTACATTTTCTAGTCAACTGAGTCACTTAATGAGAGGTACATTTTACCAACACAGCTTCTGATAAGCTCACTGTAATCAGTCATTAGGCATTAGCATGGGGATGCTGCTTCAAGTAAATGCTTTTACACACATTCTACATCTAAGTATGACTATTGTAAAAACACAGAAAACTTGGCATGCTGGCACCAGTTTCAGTCTATGAACAATGAAAACCCATTGCTTTTAATTGTCAGGCTGTTCCAAAAGTTATTTCCATATGACGTGAATGCAACAATACACTCATTCTTCTTATGAACTAAAAAGCGAGGACAGGACAATGATGTTTCCAGATGACTATGTGGGAATACTGTATGTGGGCCCTTGTTCTCACAGAGAGGGAAAAAGGTCACTACAGGATTGTCACAGCCCAAGGTCAGAGTCTGTACTTATCCAGATTCAAGTCAAATGCATAATTAATGTTGTAGCTCTGAGGCACCAAACTCATTTTCAGCTATGAAAACAAAAAGGAAGTGTTTTATACTCAAATGAGATATTTCTCTTTGAAAAATGTGACACCTGTTCTAAAACTGATTGCTGCTGTTTAAAGTAGAACTCCAAGTAGAATGTTACCTTCCTCAATATACATAAAAGAAACAAATGCATTTTGAAATGTACAGTTTATTTTAACACATTGTGAAATGGTATCCATCACTGTAAAATATTTTGTTACTTGTATATTTTTTCATATTTTCTGTTTGTTTTCCTGCTTCTGCATAAACATTTAATTCTTCATGATGGTTTTGGTTGTTCTTTTACTTGCCTGCCAAACTAGTAATCGTCCTGAAATAAAACCCTTCAGGCATCCAAACTCGGAACACACAGGCTTTTGGAAATGACGTTGGTGGATTTCTATCTAAACATGGTCCCATCTGACGGAAACCCAGGTGGGGTAGCAGGTGTCTTCACTCTGTGACCAATCCCGGCGATTAATGGATCAATTAAGTTCCAGGTAGATGAGAAACCAGCTGCACCCGCACCCATCCTCAACATAAGCGACCTGTCTGTGAAGACCTTCATTTCAAAATGATCGCAAGTATGACAGGACAGCACATCATGGGTTGTTACTGAGGTCATGATTGGAGGGGGTCCTATCCTAAATAGTGTCATTTTCCAAGCCACTGGTATATTTTAATACTCTGATATGTGTTTAGTAACAGCAAAAAAAAACTCAAATGTTTTAGTCAGTGGCATTTGGTCACAGTTCTGGAAAGTTGCAGCTTTTCACTCATCATTTACATTTTGGTCCAGTATCTCTATAGACACTGTATATTAAGAGAAATCAGTCAATCAGAGTTTGAGAAAGGTTGGACCTGGTCAGTCTGGGCTAGGTTTAGAAAAAGGGTGTAGAGTCCCAGTGCAGTTTATTTGCATTTGCAATCACAAAACAGCCTGTATACTGCACAAATATATTGTGATTAGAATCCACCACTAATATGGCTCAAACATTTTTGGCTATGTGTTATATATATGTGCAGTACATAAATATGTATATTCTGTTAAAACTGGGCAATGTAACTGTTGCCACAAGTGGCGCTAACAGGGTAAAAGCAAATTCAAATTTCCCTTAATTTAGATTTTTAAATCAGTTGCTCTAAACGTACCCTGAGTTTTCTACTAAACAAAGTTCTATTTACATTCATTGTATGTTTCTCACCAAAACGCATTGTGTGTATCCTTGAGGCCCAAGAAATGTGTTTAATGCATTTCCTTCCTCATAAAACATTGGCAGAGCCAAATTATTTTAATATTTTAAATTGTGCATCGTTTACATCCATATTTGTTAGTTTTCAGACTTCTTCTTCACTTCACTTTGCTGACACATTGCTACTTTTTTTGGCGTGTTACCGCCACCTGACGATAAGTGGAATAGTGTGATACCATCGGGAGGAATGTGTATCACAACACCCATGTGCTTTGCAGCGTGGATACAAACAGGGACCCACTCATCAAAATTGTTCATAGTGCTACTAGTTGTCAAAAACTCCACAGGGTGGCTTTAAAGACATCATTAGTAAGGTGTGTTCAGACTGAAAAGAAAGTAAATTTTGGCGGCGGTGCAACTGCTATAAGGTCAATGCAAAGATACAAGCGGACGTGTGTATTCGCGGTCATCCGGTGGTCAGGTGACCTGACACAAACAGGTAACAACAATCATGAGTCCTGCTGAGGTACAGTATCTTTACCTATTGTTTTACTTACTTTTATCTCTGTGATTTGCTAAAAGGTAGTATTAGATTCAAATTATATGTTGTGTGACTGCATAACCACAACATTCCATGAGACATCAATGCATCAGCTCCATATGTCCTGTCATATGTAATTTAGAGATACACAACAATAGCTATGTGATGTTTGCTGACATTAGCTAACACTGGTCATACCAAAAAAATAAATTGTTTCTATACAATGTAAAGAAATGATCAAAAACAACTACTTTTTGAATAGCACCAACACAGTGTATCGAAGCTATATTTACTCTGTATTGAATATTCAACATGAATAGGACTGTGTTTGGTAGGCTTAATGACCTAGTTAGAGACTGGGTTAAGCTAAGAGCATCACAATAGACATTAGCAAGACAAGTACATTACTTATTAATGCATTTCTTATTGCTGCTCTTCTCTATCTCTCTCAGCATCTGTCTTTTAATATGTCTATTACTGTGTTCTCTCAAAGGTCTATCTCTAAGGTTGAGTATCTTGTCATCTCAATCAGTCCATACAGTATCTGTCTCTCTCTCTGTCTCTCTCTCTCTCTCTCTCTCTCTGGAGCAGAGAGTTGGATTTTAAGAGTAAAGTGTTATTTTTTTTCCCTCTGAAAGAGTTCCTCTTTGAACTTTACATCCAATCTATGATGGCCCATAACTGGTACCTACTTAAATGTTACAGTGTGATGAAAGGAGGGGCTTTTAGAGAGCACAATGAGTTTCAGTGCAGTTCTGTCCCACTTTCCACATGGTCTTGATCACACAAACACACACATCTGGCCTCTACGCGCACCCACATTCACACTTTCAGACATTCACACTGTTCCAGCACAAACAAACAGATGCAGAGACAGGCAGTGATATATGCTTGCATGAAGACACGTATGAAGTTGGTTACCTGAGCTTTGATGTGGGCAGTAGTGTGAATGACAAGATTGATTCTTGGGCACCAAGTTCATTTACATATTTTTACTTTCCTCACAGCATCAGCACACTTAGTTTTTTTTTTTTTCCCCCCCTTACAAATTTTCCTATGCTGAATGTGTGTGTGCGTGTGCACACCCCACCGGTGAATGTGTATGTCATAGTGTGTTATTACAGGGGAGAGAGGGAGAAGCTTGTCTTTTTCAAGGAACACCCCCAGAACTAATGTTCCACACCTGTGCACAGTGCAGCGCTCTTTATCGAGCATCACAGGTGCACTGCATTAATTGTGGGAGAAACCA